>CATIXY010000003.1:187500-220000 GCA_949715475.1 Microchrysa polita
GGACAAAGTCAAAGATTTGACAAGGATACATTACTAAGTAATGAAAAATGATAAGAAAAAGAGACAAACATTTCCTGACACGTATAACATTTTCCATGAAAATAAAAATTTTATAAGAAATCGATAAAAAAACAAAAAAAAAATAAAAATTTCTTTGCTAAAAGAACTTAAAAAAAAAAAATTTATAAGGCGCCTTATACTACAAAGTAATTTTTATAAGGAGCTTCATAAAAAGTAATTTTTATAAGGCGCCTCATACAAACATTTTACTAGCTCATACAAAAAAAGAGTTTAATACAAACACATTTCCTGGCACGTATAACATTTTCGATGAAAATAAAAATTTTATAAGGTTTCTTTAAAAACGGAAAAAAAATGAAAAATTGTAAGTTTTGAAAATTTTATAAGGAAGTGATACAACATTTTTCACTAGCTCATATACACTCTGGTGAACTTTGACGAATTTTATAAGGAAGTGATACAACTTTTTTACTAGGTACAGAAAGAATGACTTCGCATGGCAAAAAAGTACTGTGGGCATGTGGTCGGAGAGCAAAGAAATGAATTGGTTTTTAATAAGAAGTAACGATTCTGTGCTAAAAGATAGTAAAAAAAAATTTATAAAAAGTAATTTTTATAAGGCGCCTCAAAAAAATATTTTACTAGCTCATACAAAAAAAATTTGTATAAGGAACCTTTAAGACCGAGAAAATGACACAAAAAATGACTTCGACTGACATTTTATAAGGCGGCTTTACAAAAAGATTTTACTAGCTCATACAAAAGTTGGTTAATATCAAAAAGAGTTTAACACAAATACATTTCCTGGCACGTATAACATTTTCGATGAAAATAAAAATTTTATAAGGTTTCTTTAAAAACGGAAAAAAAATGAAAAATTGTAAGTTTTGAAAATTTTATAAGGAAGTGATACAACATTTTTCACTAGCTCATATACACTCTGGTGAACTTTGACGAATTTTATAAGGAAGTGATACAACTTTTTTACTAGGTACAGAAAGAATGACTTCGCATGGCAAAAAAGTACTGTGGGCATGTGGTCGGAGAGCAAAGAAATGAATTGGTTTTTAATAAGAAGTAACGATTCTGTGCTAAAAGATAGTAAAAAAAAATTTATAAAAAGTAATTTTTATAAGGCGCCTCAAAAAAATATTTTACTAGCTCATACAAAAAAAATTTGTATAAGGAACCTTTAAGACCGAGAAAATGACACAAAAAATGACTTCGACTGACATTTTATAAGGCGGCTTTACAAAAAGATTTTACTAGCTCATACAAAAGTTGGTTAATATCAAAAAGAGTTTAACACAAATACATTTCCTGGCACGTATAACATTTTCGATGAAAATAAAAATTTTATAAGGTTTCTTTAAAAACGGAAAAAAAATGAAAAATTGTAAGTTTTGAAAATTTTATAAGGAAGTGATACAACATTTTTCACTAGCTCATATACACTCTGGTGAACTTTGTCGAATTTTATAAGGAAGTGATACAACTTTTTTACTAGGTACAGAAAGAATGACTTCGCATGGCAAAAAAGTACTGTGGGCATGTGGTCGGAGAGCAAAGAAATGAATTGGTTTTTAATAAGAAGTAACGATTCTGTGCTAAAAGATGGTAAAAAAAAATTTATAAAAAGTAATTTTTATAAGGCGCCTCAAAAAAATATTTTACTAGCTCATACAAAAAAAATTTGTATAAGGAACCTTTAAGACCGAGAAAATGACACAAAAAATGACTTCGACTGACATTTTATAAGGCGGCTTTACAAAAAGATTTTACTAGCTCATACAAAAGTTGGTTAATATCAAAAAGAGTTTAATACAAATACATTTCCTGGCACGTATAACATTTTCGATGAAAATAAAAATTTTATAAGGTTTCTTTAAAAACGGAAAAAAAATGAAAAATTGTGAGTTTTGAAAATTTTATAAGGAAGTGATACAACATTTTTCACTAGCTCATATACACTCTGATGAACTTTGACGAATTTTATAAGGAAGTGATACAACTTTTTTACTAGGTACAGAAAGAATGACTTCGCATGCCAAAAAAGTACTGGGGGTATGTGACCGGAGAGCAAAGAAATGAATTGGTTTTTAATAAGAAGTAACGATTCTGTGCTAAAAGAAAAAAAAAAAGAATTTTATAAGGCGCTTTATACTACAAAATAATTTTTATAAGGAGCTCATACAAAAAGTCATTTTTATAAGGCGCTTTATACAAAGATTTTACTAGCTCATACAAAATAAAAATTGTATAAGGAATCTATAAGACGGAGAAGATGACGCAAAAAATGGGCTCCACTGCCATTTTTATAAGGCGCTTTATAAAAAGTGATTTTTATAAGGCGCCTCATACAAAGATTTTACTAGCTCATACAAAATAAAAATTGTATAAGGAATCTATAAGGCGGAGAAGATGACGCAAAAAATGGGCTCGACTGACATTTTTATAAGGCGCTTTATAAAAAGTGATTTTAATAAGGCGCCTTATACAAACATTTTACTAGCTCATACAAAAAAAAATTGTATAAGGAATTGATAAAATTGGAGGAAAAATTATAAAAAAATATGCGCAATTTATGAAAATTTGTCAGTGTTTATAAGGAGTTAATGTGAACTAGTTTACTAGCTCATATACACTTTGATGAACTTTGACGAATTTGATAAGGCAGTGATACAACTTTTTTACTAGGTTCAGAAAGAATGACTTCGCGTGCCCAAAAAGTACTGTGGGCTAGTAACCGTCGCTGACACTAAAGTATAAGGGACCTTTAAGAAATGACTTGTAATGATGATTTTCGTAGAAAACTCGGATACTTTAGTAAAGTATAAGGGGCCTTTAAGAAATGACTTGTGATGATGATTTTCTTAGGGGATACTCGGATACTTATACCAGGTATGACCATGAATAAATGTTACTATATTATTTATTAATGATAGTAGCGCACGTTCTTATATGGTCGCGGAGAGTCTACGATTCGTTGTATTGTACTCTCCACCATTCGACTTGTCTAATAATTGCGACTGCTCTAATAGAATATATGATATTCAATAAAGAAAATGCAAAGATAATAGTATTATAGAGAAATAAAAGTAATATAATACGAACAACCTGTTCAAAAGTTAATGAAATTAAATACATTTTATTAGAAATGTAAGAAAAAGAATAGCAAAATGTAAATTTTGTTATTGAAATGGAAAAATGTATACATAAAATGTATGCATAGAAATATTATTCTGGTTGATCCTGCCAGTAGTTATATGCTTGTCTCAAAGATTAAGCCATGCATGTCTAAGTACACACGAATTAAAAGTGAAACCGCAAAAGGCTCATTATATCAGTTATGGTTCCTTAGATTGTTAACAGTTACTTGGATAACTGTGGTAATTCTAGAGCTAATACATGCAATATAAACACGAAACATTTATGTACGTGTGCTTTTATTAGGCTAAAACCAAGCGATCTTTCGGGATTGTTATATTGGTTGAACTCTGGATAATTTGCAGATCGTATGGTCTCGTACCGACGACAAATCTTTCAAATGTCTGCCCTATCAACTATTGATGGTAGTATCTTGGACTACCATGGTTGCAACGGGTAACGGGGAATCAGGGTTCGATTCCGGAGAGGGAGCCTGAGAAACGGCTACCACATCTAAGGAAGGCAGCAGGCGCGTAAATTACCCACTCCCAGCTCGGGGAGGTAGTGACGAAAAATAACAATACAGGACTCATATCCGAGGCCCTGTAATTGGAATGAGTACACTTTAAATCCTTTAACGAGGACCCATTGGAGGGCAAGTCTGGTGCCAGCCGCCGCGGTAATTCCAGCTCCAATAGCGTATATTAAAGTTGTTGCGGTTAAAACGTTCGTAGTTGAATTTGTGCTTCATACGGGTAGTACGCCTTTATACGGGTCCGTACGTTACCATTGTATGTAAGCGTATTACCGGTGGAGTTCTAATATATGATTAATTTTCGGATTGTCATATGTTAACTTCTATTTAAACCTGCTTCAGTCCTCTTAATCGAGTGTTGTTGTGGGCCGGTACAATTACTTTGAACAAATTAGAGTGCTTAAAGCAGGCTCCAAATGCCTGAATATTTTGTGCATGGAATAATGGAATAAGACCTCTGTTCTACTTTCATTGGTTTTTAGATCAAGAGGTAATGATTAATAGAAGCAGTTGGGGGCATTGGTATTACGACGCGAGAGGTGAAATTCTTGGACCGTCGTAAGACTAACTTAAGCGAAAGCATTTGCCAAAGATGTTTTCATTAATCAAGAACGAAAGTTAGAGGTTCGAAGGCGATCAGATACCGCCCTAGTTCTAACCATAAACGATGCCAGCTAGCAATTGGGTGTAGCTACTACTATGGCTCTCTCAGTCGCTTCCCGGGAAACCAAAGCTTTTGGGCTCCGGGGGAAGTATGGTTGCAAAGCTGAAACTTAAAGGAATTGACGGAAGGGCACCACCAGGAGTGGAGCCTGCGGCTTAATTTGACTCAACACGGGAAAACTTACCAGGTCCGAACATAAATGAGTAAGACAGATTGATAGCTCTTTCTCGAATCTATGGGTGGTGGTGCATGGCCGTTCTTAGTTCGTGGAGTGATTTGTCTGGTTAATTCCGATAACGAACGAGACTCAAATATATTAAATAGATGCTTACAGGGTTATGGTGTTTGAAACTTTACATAGCCTTCAGATGTAATGTACAGCAATGTATGTTATGTTTGAATGTGTTTGTGTGGGTTGAGCCGTACCTGTATGTTTGTCCCATTAATACGGACACTAGCTTCTTAAATGGACAAATTGCGTCTAGCAATATGAGATTGAGCAATAACAGGTCTGTGATGCCCTTAGATGTCCTGGGCTGCACGCGCGCTACAATGAAAGTATCAACGTGTATTTCCTAGACCGAGAGGTCCGGGTAAACCGCTGAAAAACTTTCATGCTTGGGATTGTGGACTGAAACTGTTCACATGAACTTGGAATTCCCAGTAAGTGCGAGTCATTAACTCGCATTGATTACGTCCCTGCCCTTTGTACACACCGCCCGTCGCTACTACCGATTGAATTATTTAGTGAGGTCTCCGGACGTGATCACTGTGACGCCTTTACGGTGTTACGGTTGTTTCGCAAAAGTTGACCGAACTTGATTATTTAGAGGAAGTAAAAGTCGTAACAAGGTTTCCGTAGGTGAACCTGCGGAAGGATCATTATTGATTCTTCAAATCAAATAAAATCATAAAAATATCAAAACGAAATTATATCGAAAACAATGATAAATCCTTATAGATTGTATATTTCCAAATGGATTTTGGATTTTTTCTATAATGGATCGTAAATGTCATTAAAGTAGATATTCTTGAGTTAGATATTACAGAATCGAACGTTTTAAATGGAATCTCGTTATAAGGAGTATATTTCTATTAACTTACATAACATATGCTCATATAAAATATATATATCAACAAATAGTGTATGCGGGGCGGATACACAGAAAAGTTCTTGTCTACGGACTTGAACATGGAAATAAAGTTCTTGTCTACGGACTTGAACATCGAAATAAGGTTCTTGTCTACGGACTTGAACAAAGAAATAAAGTTCTTGTCTACGGACTTGAACAAGGAAATAAAAAGTTCTTGTCTTCGGACTTGAACAAGGAAATGAAAAGTTTTTGTCTTCGGACTTAAACAAGAAGAAATGTTGTTATATATGATAAATATGAGTGTTATGCTAGATTTTCTTTATAATCGAATTCAAATAAAAAACTATTAGATTCAAAGAAATGAAATATATGAAATCAAAATTTGTTACACTTAATACACACACGCGTGTGTTTTGAGTTAAAGTTATACCGGATGTTGTGTTTGGATATAACCGAGTCATTCGTAACAAATGATTTCGATAAAATTTTACTATAACAATATATAATTTTATTATATAGTTATAGACTCGTGACGCTCAGTAAATAATAAAATAAAAAGAAAATAACCCTAAGCGGAGGATCACTTGGCTCATGGGTCGATGAAGAACGCAGCAAACTGCGCGTCATCGTGTGAACTGCAGGACACATGAACATCGACATTTTGAACGCATATTGCAGTCCATCCTATACATATATCTAATATATGTGGAATGGACTACATATGGTTGAGGGTTGTAAGAATATCTCTAAAAAGGATATCTGGTTGCTCGATATGTATACGCTTTAAGTGTGAACATATGCAGGTGCACATGTTGTACATTAAAAGAATTAATTTTCTTTAATGTATTGAGAAAATTTGAAAAAAAAAAAAGAATTATATTCAACATAATAGATCGTTATGTCGTTATAATAACAAAATTTTTTTTTCAAAAACAGTAAGGCTTTTAAAGCAATAAATGCTGTTGAAAAAAAAAATATTATAATGCATGATCTATCCTTTGTTGATTCAAAATAATTCTTTAAATTCTTATAAAACAACCTCAACTCATATGAGACTACTCCCTGAATTTAAGCATATTAATGAGGGAAGGAAAAGAAACTAACAAGGATTTTCTTAGTAGCGGCGAGCGAAAAGAAAAAAGTTCAGCACTGAGTTATTTTGTTAAGCAAATATAAGATGCAGTGTATGGAATGTCTAACTATCTAGTATGATAAATTAGCTATCCAAGTCCTTCTTGAATGAGGCCATTTACCCATAGAGGGTGCCAGGCCCGTAGTGATGCTAATGATTACTAGAAGATATTTCCTAAGAGTCGTGTTGCTTGATAGTGCAGCACTAATTGGGTGGTAAACTCCATCTAAAACTAAATATGACCATGAGACCGATAGCAAACAAGTACCGTGAGGGAAAGTTGAAAAGAACTCTGAATAGAGAGTTAAAAAGTACGTGAAACTGCTTAGGGGTTAAGCCCGATGAACCTAAATATCTTAAATGAAAAATTCATCATCAATTGTATGTTATATTTATAATGTATCAATGGTGTGCATTTTTTTCATAAAGACATTGTTATCTGTTAATGAATATATTATGTATATAATATTTATCATAAGGGCCGTATGGATAGATTATTTTATATTTATTTCGGTAAATTGAAATAAAATCCAAGATATTTATATCGCGGTAACCGGATAAATTATTGACAGATTATATTATATAACGCTTACATACTTGTATGTTATAATGAGTATATATTCTATGTATTATGTATTCCATTATATGCGTTTATATGATAAACAATGCGATAGATTTAGGATACCTTCGGGACCCGTCTTGAAACACGGACCAAGAAGTCTAACATGTGTGCAAGTCATTGGGTTTGCAATTATTGTTGAAACCTAAAGGCGTAATTAACTTAACTGTTTATGGGATTATTATATATAAATTTATTTATATAGAATCCATCCCGGGGCGTTCTATATAGTTATGTATGCAAATACTAACTGGAGCGTACCTTGAGCAGATATGTTGTGACCCGAAAGATGGTGAACTATACCTGATCAGGTTGAAGTCAGGGGAAACCCTGATGGAAGACCGAAGCAGTTCTGACGTGCAAATCGATTGTCAGAATTGGGTATAGGGGCGAAAGACCAATCGAACCATCTAGTAGCTGGTTCCCTCCGAAGTTTCCCTCAGGATAGCTGGTGCAATGAAATATTATATATAATCTTATCTGGTAAAGCGAATGATTAGAGGCCTTAGGGTCGAAACGACCTTAACCTATTCTCAAACTTTAAATGGGTAAAAACCTTATCTTACTTGATGTGAAGATAAAGGATATGATATATTGTGCCCAGTGGGCCACTTTTGGTAAGCAGAACTGGCGCTGTGGGATGAACCAAACGTAATGTTACGGTGCCCAAATTTACAACTCATACTGATACCATGAAAGGCGTTGCTTGCTTAAAACAGCAGGACGGTGGACATGGAAGTCGTAATCCGCTAAGGAGTGTGTAACAACTCACCTGCCGAAGCAACTAGCCCTTAAAATGGATGGCGCTCAAGTTGTATACCTATACATTACCGCTAAAACATATGATTTATTAAATTTATTTAATAAATTTTGAAGTTTTAGTGAGTAGGAGGGTGCAATGGTGTGCATTGAAGTGTTTGGCGTGAGCCTGCATGGAGCCGCCATTGGCACAGATCTTGGTGGTAGTAGCAAATAATCGAATGAGACCTTGGAGGACTGAAGTGGAGAAGGGTTTCGTGTGAACAGTGGTTGATCACGAGTTAGTCGGTCCTAAGTTCAAGGCGAAAGCCGAAAAATGCTAAAGTCATTAAAGATGTTTAATATGTATGTATACATTTGTTTTTATATACTTTAACATTTAATTGAACGAAAGGGAATACGGTTCCAATTCCGTAACCTGTTGAGTATACGTTTGTTATTATAAATGGGCTCTTGCTGCTCATCCTGGCAACAGAAACAACCATAGAGAAGCCGTCGAGAGGTATCGGAAGAGTTTTCTTTTCTGTTTTATAGTCGTACTACCATGGAAGTCTTTCGAAGAGAGATATGGTAGATGGACTAGAAGAGCATGGCATTTACTGCTGTGTCGATATTTTCTCCTCGGACCTTGAAAATCTATGGTGGGGTCACGCAAATTTCTCAACAGGCCGTACCGATATCCGCAGCTGGTCTCCAAGGTGAAAAGCATCTAGTCGATAGAATAATGTAGGTAAGGGAAGTCGGCAAATTAGATCCGTAACTTCGGGATAAGGATTGGCTCTGAAGATTGAGATAGTCGGGCTTGATTGGGAAGTAATTATAATGGCCTATGTACTCGTTCTGGAGAAACTATGATATAAGCAATTGTATTTGTTCTCCGGATAGAAGTTTACATGGCCAATTACGGATCTTTCTTGCTAATAATTTATAGTGGATTCGTTCATTATAGATTGCTAACGACTATCAATTAACAATTAATTCAGAACTGGCACGGACTTGGGGAATCCGACTGTCTAATTAAAACAAAGCATTGTGATGGCCCTAACGGGTGTTGACACAATGTGATTTCTGCCCAGTGCTCTGAATGTCAAAGTGAAGAAATTCAAGTAAGCGCGGGTAAACGGCGGGAGTAACTATGACTCTCTTAAGGTAGCCAAATGCCTCGTCATCTAATTAGTGACGCGCATGAATGGATTAACGAGATTCCCTCTGTCCCTATCTACTCAGTTGCAGTTGAGCACTCGGTGTGTACGGTCGTGTTTTCGATAGCCATCTCGCGCGTGTTTTTCTTTTCGGTGTCGTTTAGCTCGCTTAGCTCCTGCAACTTGGTGGTCAGCGCTGGTTGATTAAGTTCCCCGCTGCCACCACACGGAAATCCCGGTTTTCGTGGTGATTCCTCGTGATATTCGTTCGGGATATTTTGATTTCGTTGTATCGCGGTTTTCGGTGGACGGACGTTGGTGTATCGCGGATTTCTTGGTGCCATTGGACGCTCCGTCGCGGGGCGCGTATTTCAAGATATCAACCGTCGTGATCCGTCGCGATTTACGGAAGATATTCGCGAAAGATAGTTGTCACGTGGTGTGTTTTTCGCCATTTAGACGTGTCGGCAACGGTATCTTATACTGTTGCCTGGTGTTGTCGAGATTTGCTGGCCGGTTGTCGGGTCGTTGTGCTTGGCGACGAGTACAAGTGCACTTGGCACCATATAGTGAAGTGTTTTAGCAAATAAAGTGTGTTTGGCATTGTGCTGCTTTGCTGCCGCGAGCCGCTGCTTTGCTGCCGCTGCCCGCTGCCAGCAATCAGTTTCGGACAGTTTCGCTGCTTTGACAGTGAATTTTCGCTGTTTTGCTGCTTTGCTGCCCGGCAGCGCTGCTTGCTGCCCGGCAGCGCTGTTTCGCTGTTTGGACGTTTTTCTGCTGTTTTGCGTTATTTAACGTGGAATAAGTTGTTTCGGGTGATTTTGAGCATATTTGCCCTATTAGTCTGACGAGTGACCTGAGTGTGTGAGCATTATGCCTCGCGGCTCGGGGAAGAAATCAAAGACGGAGACGACTTCTAGTGACGCTGTTGATAAGAGTGCTGATGCTGATAGTCCTCCTCCGAAGAGGAAGGAGGCGGTTGCAAGGCCAGATGGTGACGAAAATTCGACTGATCACTCTGACGATATGTCGGTAAGTAGTGCTGAAACCGAAGTAGGTGCCGCCTGTGGTGGCGCAAGGAAGATGGATGACGACATGAGTTGCAAAACTCTGGAAGGAGCAG
Organism: Microchrysa polita; assembly: GCA_949715475.1. Lineage (NCBI taxonomy): Eukaryota > Metazoa > Arthropoda > Insecta > Diptera > Stratiomyidae > Microchrysa > Microchrysa polita. The sequence continues at coordinate 197,737 of CATIXY010000003.1, forward strand.
CCAAGGTGAGTGTTGGCGCCAGAAAGAAAGATGCTGTCCCTGATGAGATAGCCAAGCTGAAGCAGTTCAGAGCGGGTATTGAGACGGTTTTGCTGGATTCGAACGTCGACTTGGATGCGGTATTGAAGGTTAGTAGTATAATTGCAGGTGCGGAGGAGACAATTATTCGCCTCATAGAGGCGAATGCATGTTTGCGGGGGGAAAACGAGACCCTTAAGGGCCTCGTCCACCGGATGCCGGTAGTGGATGATCGGGCGGCGCCTGCTGCCAAGACTACGAAGCCGGTGAAAGTGTTGTCGGCGTTAGAAAAAGCTGGAGCTGCTGTAGGTCTCAAACTTAAGCCTCGTGAGATAAGGGAAACGTGGTCGGTTGTTGTGAAGGGTGGGGACCACTCCCCAAGAGAAATAGAAAATATAGTCCATACGAAAATCATCCCGAAGTTGACGGATGTAAGAGTACATCATGCTGCCCCTCGGAAAGGTGGTGGGTTAGAAATCAGGCTTCCCTCAAGAGTTGAAACGAAGGACTTTTTGAAGAATGGAAATTTTAAGGAGTTTGGCCTTGAAGCTGAAAGACTGCGTAAAGGGCCGCAGATGGTGCTGAAGAACGTGCATTGTGATATACCGTCCAGTAAGATACTGGACGAAATATATGAAAATAACATGTACGAAAAGATTCCTGATGAGAATTATTACAAGAAGAATCTCAGGATAGCTAGTCGTCCTATAAAACAGGGCCCTGATGCTACGGCGGACGTGGTCCTGGAGGGATCGCCACAGGTGGTAGAGAGGATGGTTGCGCAGGAACGAATTTATGTAGGAAGCCATGCATATCGCGTGATGCTTCGGGAGCCATTCCCAGTATGTTGGCGATGCGTGGGATTCGATCACATCGCGAAAAATTGCAAGTCCACTGAGATCGTCTGCAGACATTGCAGTGGTGAGGGGCATCGTGCCCGTTTCTGTCGAAAGAATCAGCATTGCCGTAACTGTGCGGCAAGAGGACTGGCTGCTGACCATGAAATGTTGTCCTCGGACTGCCCTGTGTACATGAGGAGAGTTGAGCGTGTACAAGCGAGGCATTAGGTGACTGGCTAGGTATGGCGATGCTAATACTTAGCGTCTTCCTATACCTAGGTACGTCTCTGTTGGCATCCCGGTTGCATGGTGGGTAGACTGGTGCTACCCACTTATGTGACTCTACGGGAGATGGTGTATGAATGATGGATGTATGAGATGAGTGAATGGGATGAATGTATATAAATGTGAGTGTGTTTTACCCCTTCCGGATTTGTTGTAGGCCGTAGGTTAGCTTCCATCGGTTAGGTTGCACGGGTGTCACATAAGCCCCGGAGAGCCACTGCCTCAGTGACTCTTCGCGTGACAAAGAGGTTGGCCCCCAAGTGGGAGTATCGTGCTGGCTGTGGTTTCGCGAATAGCGTGGAGTTGCGCTTATCAACCGGGCGCCGGGACCCTAGAACGGCAGAGGCAGCCCTCGCATCTAGCAGTATGTTACTGTTACCTCCACACTGCTGGAGTGGGCGCCTGATTGACGTCACAAATTCAATCCGTTGGCCTATTCGCGGCCCGTCTGGTAAGTCACCACGACAGGTACGGACGTTAAACCCCTGGACTATTCTGTCCCTATCTACTCGAGTTGCAGTTGAGCACTCGGTGTGTACGGTCGTGTTATTCGATAGCTGTCTCGCGCGTGTTTTCGTTTTGATAGTCGTTAGCTCGTTTTGCTCCTGCAACTTGGTGGTAGTGCTGGTTGATTAAGTTCCCCGCTGCCACCGCTTGAAAGTCGCGGTTTTTCGCGTTTTTTCGCGTGTTTTTGACAGTTGGTACGTTTTGGACAGTGCAAAAACCTTTACATCGTGGTAAAGGTTGACGGACGTCATTGGATCGCAGTGTTTGTGGTCTTGTTGGACGCGCCCCAGTGTGACGCGTATTTTGAGGGGTCATCCTCCAAAATCCGTCGCGGTTTTTTGCGTGTTTTGTTGACATTTTCGGTTTTTGACAGTGTAAAACTTTTACACTGCCGTAAAGGTGGACGGACGTCATCGGATCCCATCGTGTGTGATCTTGTTGGGCGCGCCCCAGTGAGACGCGTGTTTTGAGGGGTCAACCTTCAAAATCCGTCGTGATTTACGCGAGTTACGCGCGAAAGATTCTTTCGCGTTGTACGATTTGTGCGAAGTTGGACGTGTCGGCAACTGTAAATGATACGGTTGCTTGTTGACAACGATATTTGTGCTTGCGTTGTGTGCATTTTCGGTGAGTACGATTTTTGCTTGTTGCTACCCGGTGTTTGTGCACTCAGTGCACGTGGACTCGTGTATATCGCTGCTAAAGTTGGACAACGACCGGTCGTCCAACCAGTCGTCCAACTTGTCGTCCAACTTATCGTCCAACTTGTTGTACGATAAGTTGGAAGTCAACTTTTTGGTCCAACTTGTTGTCCAACTTGTCGTCCAACTTGTCGTCCAACTTGTTGTACGACAGGTTGCACCAACTTTTTGGACTTTTGAGGCGATTGGTTGAACGACTTGGAGTTTTTCAACTTTTTCGAGTGATCTGAGTGTATGAGCACTATGGCTCGCGGCTCGGGAAAAAAGTCGAAGACAGAGACGACTTCTAGTGACGCTGTTGATAAGAGTGCTGATGCTGATAGTCCTCCTCCGAAGAGGAAGGAGGCGGTTGCAAGGCCAGATGGTGACGAAAATTCGACTGATCACTCTGACGATATGTCGGTAAGTAGTGCTGAAACCGAAGTAGGTGCCGCCTGTGGTGGCGCAAGGAAGATGGATGACGACATGAGTTGCAAAACTCTGGAAGGAGCAGCCAAGGTGAGTGTTGGCGCCAGAAAGAAAGATGCTGTCCCTGATGAGATAGCCAAGCTGAAGCAGTTCAGAGCGGGTATTGAGACGGTTTTGCTGGATTCGAACGTCGACTTGGATGCGGTATTGAAGGTTAGTAGTATAATTGCAGGTGCGGAGGAGACAATTATTCGCCTCATAGAGGCGAATGCATGTTTGCGGGGGGAAATCGAGACCCTTAAGGGCCTCGTCCACCGGATGCCGGTAGTGGATGATCGGGCGGCGCCTGCTGCCAAGACTACGAAGCCGGTGAAAGTGTTGTCGGCGTTAGAAAAAGCTGGAGCTGCTGTAGGTCTCAAACTTAAGCCTCGTGAGATAAGGGAAACGTGGTCGGTTGTTGTGAAGGGTGGGGACCACTCCCCAAGAGAAATAGAAAATATAGTCCATACGAAAATCATCCCGAAGTTGACGGATGTAAGAGTACATCATGCTGCCCCTCGGAAAGGTGGTGGGTTAGAAATCAGGCTTCCCTCAAGAGTTGAAACGAAGGACTTTTTGAAGAATGGAAATTTTAAGGAGTTTGGCCTTGAAGCTGAAAGACTGCGTAAAGGGCCGCAGATGGTGCTGAAGAACGTGCATTGTGATATACCGTCCAGTAAGATACTGGACGAAATATATGAAAATAACATGTACGAAAAGATTCCTGATGAGAATTATTACAAGAAGAATCTCAGGATAGCTAGTCGTCCTATAAAACAGGGCCCTGATGCTACGGCGGACGTGGTCCTGGAGGGATCGCCACAGGTGGTAGAGAGGATGGTTGCGCAGGAACGAATTTATGTAGGAAGCCATGCATATCGCGTGATGCTTCGGGAGCCATTCCCAGTATGTTGGCGATGCGTGGGATTCGATCACATCGCGAAAAATTGCAAGTCCACTGAGATCGTCTGCAGACATTGCAGTGGTGAGGGGCATCGTGCCCGTTTCTGTCGAAAGAATCAGCATTGCCGTAACTGTGCGGCAAGAGGACTGGCTGCTGACCATGAAATGTTGTCCTCGGACTGCCCTGTGTACATGAGGAGAGTTGAGCGTGTACAAGCGAGGCATTAGGTGACTGGCTAGGTATGGCGATGCTAATACTTAGCGTCTTCCTATACCTAGGTACGTCTCTGTTGGCATCCCCGTTGCATGGTGGGTAGACTGGTGCTACCCACTTATGTGACTCTACGGGAGATGGTGTATGAATGATGGATGTATGAGATGAGTGAATGGGATGAATGTATATAAATGTGAGTGTGTTTTACCCCTTCCGGATTTGTTGTAGGCCGTAGGTTAGCTTCCATCGGTTAGGTTGCACGGGTGTCACATAAGCCCCGGAGAGCCACTGCCTCAGTGACTCTTCGCGTGACAAAGAGGTTGGCCCCCAAGTGGGAGTATCGTGCTGGCTGTGGTTTCGCGAATAGCGTGGAGTTGCGCTCTATTCAACCGGGTGCCGGGACCCTAGAACGGCAGAGGCAGCCCTCGCATCTAGCAGTATGTTACTGTTACCTCCACACTGCTGGAGTGGGCGCCTGATTGACGTCACAAATTCAATCCGTTGGCCTATTCGCGGCCCGTCTGGTAAGTCTCCACGACAGGTACGGACGTTAAACCCCCCTCGGATATATTCTGTCCCTATCTACTCCCCGCAGGGGGGTCTGTGTCCGTGTGACACTCAGCTTGGAAGGCTGTTTGTAGTCGGACAGGGATCTTTGGTGACTTACGACACCACGGACCTAGTAGCGCAAGGGGGCCCCTGGTACAGTTGATACGCCATGGCGAGGATCTGTACAAAGACCATTCGGGCGTTAACGGTCCCGTGCTCCTGAGTTATGCACGGGTGGCTCTTGGCGTGCCTACCTCCCCCCATAGTTTGCGGGAGGGAAGCACTAAAGGCCTAGCACGATTTTGATGTCCCCTGGTGGGGGGGTGCATCATACGGAAGTCGTGTGAGCTTCGGAGGTGACGGCTCCGCATGACCCGAGTCAAGAAGGGGCTAGCTAGGGAGAACGGCCTTGGTGGAAAATGCCTACGCGCCTATATCTAGCTAGTTTGTGGATTGATGACCACACTGCCTGAGTCGCATTGCTGACTAGTAAACTGAAGGGGCCGCCTGGATGTGAAAAGCAGCGCTTCGTTGTCTGCACAGACGCGGAGTCACAGGTCCAACGAGCCTGGGGTGTGCATGCCCGAATTCGACGTAAGGCTTAACCAATAGGGGGCCGAAGGAGGATCACACCTGCTATGGAGAAGTCCATAGCGAATAGTGTACTACGGGGATGGGTGTGCCCAGGGGACCATGGTCCTTGCCCATCAAGGTGTTGGACTCGTAGTGGCTGGAGGTTGTTACCCAAGTCATCCAGCTAGTGATGCAATCCCGGGGTTGGATTCCGGATGGTGTGTGCATGCGCCTGATGGAGAAATCTCCGTCTGACAACAACACCTTGTCAGTAAAAAGCCGAAGGTCCAAACTTTTTAGCGGGACCGGGAGATAAAGGCCGAAAGGCTAGGTGCTCCCCTGACGGTATACCTGTAGATGGTTAGCTTGTCCCTATCTACTGAGTTGCAATCTAGCAGCCGAACTGTTTGGACGTGCCATCGCGGTAATTCCCTTCGAGTGTTCTACTTTTCGTTCGTTTGCTAGCTTACAACTGTGGTAAGTTGACCACGTGTGCGTCGAGGTAGTGTGTGAGGTGTAATTCCCCGCTACTTCCGCCAAGGAGTTTGTGCGACTTCGCGTTTTCGCGTTTTTCGTGTTTTATATGCAATTTTGCGATTTTTTGCGAGTGAAATTGCTTCATACCGCCTTTGAGGTGGGCGGACGTTTGATTATCGCCGCGTTTTTGGTGTCGCTGGATGCGCTGTCGACAGACGCGCATTTTGGTATATGAACAGTGGAAATCGGTTGGAAAACGTGGATTCTGTGCGCGAAAGACACATTCGCGAGGTACAATTTCACGCGTTCACGTAGTGTCGGCAACGGTACTTGGTACTGTTGTTTGTTTACAACATTCTGAACCGGTCGTCGGGTCGTTTTGCACGGTGGTCGAGTGCACGTGCACTTGGCACTTGTGTTGTGTATTGCTGAGTGCTGACAGACGTAGTGTGTGTGTGGGAGTAGCCACCTGTGAGTTGGAGGGTGGCAACATATTGTTGCTGCTCACTGCCCAGCGTCGCTGCTTTGCTGCCGCTGCCCGCTGCCAGCAATCTGTTTCGGCGATTTTCGCTGCTTGGACATTGTTTTTTGCTGTTTCGCTGCTTTGCTGCCGCTGCCGCTGCTTTGCTGCCTGGCAGCGCTGCTTCGCTGCTTTGACGTTTTTCGCTTTTATGCGTTTTTTGGACGTTTTTGTAACGTTTTGGGTGAGTGAAAATTTTTTCGAAAATTTTTCGAAAAATTTTTCTAAGTCCTCGATACTTAGAAAAGTTTTCGAAGGATTGAAATTTTTGGAACTTAGAAAAATTTTGAAAATAATTTTCAAAATTTTTCTAAGTCTTTTGGAAGAAAAATTTTTGAGATTTTTTCCTAAGTATTTTAATATACTTAGGGGACTTCGAGGAATTTCTTGGAATTTTTTATTTGGACCTATATTGCGTTTTGAGGGAACTTATTACCTGTGTCTCGTAAGCGAGTGTTTCGACGATGTCGAAACAGCCGAAACGAGGCAAGTCCGGGGAGAGTGGGGACAACCCCGTGGATGTTGACAAGGCTAAGATGCCGGCCCCAAGTCTGGACGATAGTCCGCCACTGAGGAGGAAAAGTGTGAGGGCCAATCCAAAAGTAGATGACGACGGCGATACTGACAGCACGGTCACTGACTTTATGGATGTCGGGGGGTCTGAGACGGACCCGGACGCTGGACCGTCGAAGGGTACGGCCGCTGGACCGTTGAAGGGTACGGCCAAGCGAACCGGGGGTAAGAAATTGGGTGGGATACCTGGGCACCTTAACATGTGCCGTGAAGAGGTGAAGGCGCTACTCCGGGCGGCGAAGGTTGACGCGGAAGTTGTGCAGGACGTTGTCGACACGATCTCCCGACATGCGGAGGGAATAATTTCCCTTCACGTGCGCGTACAGGGGCAAAATGAAGGGATAAAGTTGGCTCTTCTTTCGCCTGCTATGCGGGCAGACCCGAAGGCCAAGGCCCCTATGGCGCCTCCTGCGCCTCTTGCGCAAGCAGCGTCGTTCGCGACAGTGGCAGCGGCTTTCCCGCCACTGAATGCTCCTGCAGTGAAGCCGAGGGTGGCTAAAAAGCCTGCGGAAACATGGTCCGCTATAGTTAGTAGCCAAGGCAATGGCGCTATGCCTGTTGAAATGGCTACTATGGTAAGGAAGGAGCTGGTTCCTCAGTTGGGTGTCCGAGTGCACCAAGTTGCCACCAGGAAGGATGGCAGCGTAATGATTAGGGTCCCCTCAGAGGCTGAACGGATTAAGGTCATGCAGTCGGTGAAGTTTGGGGAGCGAGGACTCCAGGTGAAGTCTGCCGATAAGCTGGGTCCACAGGTGGAAATTAGGGATGTGGAATGCTGGATCCCCACAGATGAGGTTCTGACGGAGATTTACGAACAGAACCTCAAGGACACGGTTGAAAGCCTGGAGGTCTTCAAAAAGAAGATCTCACTAGTGAGCAGACCGACGAAGTTGGGGCCCGGTGCCACCTCGACTGTGGTACTCGAGGCCACGCCTGAGATTGCCGAGGCTCTTGCAGCGCAGGAGAAAGTTTACATTAAATACCTGGCCTGCAACTCCTCCATCAGGGACCCGTTCCCTGTCTGCTGGCGTTGCATAGGGTTTGATCACCTCGCCAAGGACTGCAGAGCAAAGGAAATTGTTTGCAGTCGATGCAGCGGCGATGGCCATAGAGCCAAAGACTGTAGGGCGGAACCGTGCTGTAGGAACTGTACCAACAGGGCACTTCCTGCAGCGCACAGTATACGGTCACCGGCTTGCCCGGTGTATGCGGCTAGGGCGGCGAGGGTAAGTGCAAGACACTAATATGGAAGTCCTCATTGCACAATTGAATTGTGGGCGGGCGGCCTCCGCCATGCATGAGCTTGGGGAAAGGCTCGTGAGTAGCGGAGCGTCAATTGCCATCCTGCAGGAACCCTACATGGTCGGTGACCGTGTGGTGGGCCTGCCCGGTGGCATGAGATCGTTCTCTTCTCAGGGTGATGGTTTGCTGAAAGCGACCGTGGTCGTGTGCGACCCGGCGCTGGATTGTGTACAGGTTGCTGAGATGAGTGGAGAGTGTGGTGTTTGCGTGAATGTGACTGGTCCCTTTGGAAGTATGTACTGTGTGAGTGTGTATTGTCCGCCAAGTAGGGATATTGATCCCTACTTGGCGTATCTGGATGAGGTCCTGCTACTGGCTAGCGGAGCACCACTCATCCTTGGTATGGACGCAAATGGAACATCTGCTCTCTGGCATAGCAAAGTGCGTAGACCATGGTCTACACACCCTCGCGGCCAGAGAGGGGATGCCCTCGCGGAGTGCCTGCTAGCCAATAGCATGATCGTGTTGAATGAACCGTCCTTGTCATATACATTTGACAAGGATGGTACAGGATGCAATGGTGTGAGCGATGTAGATGTGAGTTGTGTGAATGAAGCTGCAATGCAATTTGAGTTTGAATGGCGAATAGTGCCCAGCCTCAACATCAGCGACCACAACCTCATTGAAATTCGTATGAGTTTCGGTGGGGCGGTGGCCGCTGAGGTTGACATGCCTGTGGTACCTAAATGGTACACCAGGTATGCAAACTGGGCACTGTTTGAGACTCGGATCTTGCAGGCTTTTCAATGCCGACCAAGATCCGAGTTTGAGTGCATGGGAATTGAGGAGCAGTGTGCCTTCGTCAATGACTGTCTTAGCGAGGTCAATAATGACATATTTCGGCCTCCACGCATTAGGAGGCGGAGACATGTCCGATGGTGGACCAGGGAGCTGGACGCCAAGAAGTGCGAGGTTGCTCGGCTTCGGAAGCGTTTCCAGCGAGCCAGAGTTCGCAATCATGCAGAGGTAGAACTCCGTGGTGCCGCGTTTAGGCGTGCGAGGAGTGAGTATCACTGCATGATGGCGAAGTGCAAGGAGGACGACTGGAGGCGTTTCGTCAGCTGTTCTTCGGACGACCCCTGGGGAAATGCCTACAAATTTTGTAGAGGTAGACGGGCACGTTGTGAAGTGTCAAGCCTCGTCACTGAGGCTGGCACGACACATACGTGGAGGGAGAGCATAGAGGTTCTCATGGATAGTTTCTTTCCTGCGGCTGACCCTGTCGATGCTCTGCTTTGTGAGCGAGTTGCAGATGACGGAGAAATCCCTCCTCTGCAACAAGCAGAGATCGAAGCGAGCATTGCCAGGCTCAGGTGCAGGAAGTCACCCGGTATAGATGGAATGACCGGCCAGATGTGCAAAAGCATGTGGCGGGCCATTCCAGACTACATGAAGATCCTCTATGAATCTTGTTTCCGAGCCCGAACATTCCCCAGGAGTTGGAAAACTGCGCGGATGGTCGTGCTGATGAAGGGCCCTGATAAGGTCCGAACCGATCCTTCATCCTATCGTGGCATCAGTCTCCTTCCAGTGCTTGGAAAAGTGCTGGAAAGGATACTGGTGGATAGGATGGAGGACCGGATCGGCGATCAGATGTCTGATAGGCAGTACGGTTTTCGCAAGGGAAGATCAGTTGAGGATGCGCTTTTGTTCGTCCAGGAGGCAGTCAGAACCAGTGGTGCCAAACGCGTCCTTGGAATCTTTGTGGATTTCAAGGGGGCGTTTGACAACTTGCTGTGGAGTGCCGTCTTGCACAAGCTCGAGGCAGCTGGCTGTCCGGAAATAGCTCTATGGAAGAGCTATTTCTCGGACAGAGAGTCCCTGGTCGTGGGTGTGGAAGACCTCGTTAGGAAGTCAGCGATGCGGGGATGTCCGCAGGGCTCCATCGTTGGTCCATTTATATGGAATTTTATGATGGATGACCTGCTGGCATCTTTGCAGCCCCTGGTGAAGTGCTGCGCATACGCCGATGATCTTCTCCTCCTAGTGGAGGGAGAAACGCGGCTGGCGCTTGAGGAGAAGGGCTCTCAACTCATGGAAATTGTCCATGGGTGGGGAGCCCGGGTGGGCGTTGAAGTGTCAACCCGGAAAACGACGATAATGATGCTGAAAAGCATATTATCGTCGAGCCGGCCCCCGATAGTTCGGATGGGTAGAGACTCTCTCAAGTATCGGAAGCAAGTCCGGTACTTGGGAGTGTCTTACGGTGAACGGTTGACACTTCAGCCCCACTTTGAGGGGCTGAAGGCACGCTTGCTCTGTTTAGTGGGTATGCTGAGGCGTGTTATGCGCAGAGACTGGGGGCTAGGTCGGCGTGCAGTTCGACAGATCTACGGTTCACTACTGGTTGCATGTGCAACCTTTGGTGCCGGAGTTCTGATGGACTGGGCGTCATCTGTCCGTGGATCTCGGCAACTTGGCACGCTTCAGCGTATCATGATGTATGCATGTATACCTGTGTGTCGGACAGTCTCGACTGCCGCCATGCAGGTATTGATGGGTGTTCCCCCTCTTGATCTGGAGGTTGTTCGACGTGGAACAGCCTTCCACATCAGGAGGGGCTTGACGTTGCCTGAATGTTCACTGGTGAATCAGCAAAGTGTGTCTGGGAGAACTCAGCGTTCTGTCGCTGAGCTCCTGGATGACTGTGTCCTGTCTAGATGGCAATCTAGATGGGAACAGTCCGTCGTCGGTAGGGTGACATTCGGGTACATCAGGGATGTCCGTGCTGCCCAAGGAAACCTAGACTTAGATTTTAATCTAAGTTTAGGTTTCCTGATCACGGGACATGGCTCCTTGAACTGGAAGCTTGTCCAGCTTGGGTTAGCCAGAGATGCCTCCTGTCCGTGCTGTGGTGCGGAGCAGGAGGACTGGCTGCACGTATTGGTGTTCTGCCCAAGGTACTCGGATGTCCGAGACCTGGCATCGTTTGGGGTTGTCCTAAACGATGGTACCGCCGACGTCACGGAGTGTTTGTGGGGGAGAGAACGAGTTCGGCGACTGAATGCCTTCGCGAAGGAGGCGTTCAGCCGTCGAACCGCCGTCCGCCGTCAGTTGGATTGAGCGTGGACTTCATGTTGGTGTCTTCACTTACGATTAGGTAGGTAGGTTGCACGGGAGTCGCTTAAGCCCCGGAGAGCTACTGCCTCAGTACTCTCCGAGCGACTATGAGGTAGGCCCCCTAGTGGGAGTATCGTGCTGGCTGTGGTTTCAACGAGAGCGTGGAGTTGCGCATTCAACCGGGCGCCGGGACCCATAGAACGGCAGAGGTATTAGAAAGGCCTCGCATCCAGCAGTATGATTGCCAAGCTTGGAGTGCCAGCTTGGTATAAACTGCTACCTTCAGGGGGCGCTGATTGACGTCAAAAGAATCAATCCGATCGGCCAAATCGAGGCCCGTCTGGTAAGTCTCCACGACAGGAACGGACGTTAAACCCAGGACTATTCTGTCCCTATCTACTCAGTTGCAATCTAGCAGCCGAACTGTTTGGACGTGCCATCGCGGTAATTTCCTTCGAGTGTTCTACTTTTCGTTCGTTTGCTAGCTTACAACTGTGGTAAGTTGACCACGTGTGCGTCGAGGTAGTGTGTGAGGTGTAATTCCCCGCTACTTCCGCCAAGGAGTTTGTGCGACTTCGCGTTTTCGCGTTTTTCGTGTTTTATATGCAATTTTGCGATTTTTTGCGAGTGAAATTGCTTCATACCGCCTTTGAGGTGGGCGGACGTTTGATTATCGCCGCGTTTTTGGTGTCGCTGGATGCGCTGTCGACAGACGCGCATTTTGGTATATGAACAGTGGAAATCGGTTGGAAAACGTGGATTCTGTGCGCGAAAGACACATTCGCGAGGTACAATTTCACGCGTTCACGTAGTGTCGGCAACGGTACTTGGTACTGTTGTTTGTTTACAACATTCTGAACCGGTCGTCGGGTCGTTTTGCACGGTGGTCGAGTGCACGTGCACTTGGCACTTGTGTTGTGTATTGCTGAGTGCTGACAGACGTAGTGTGTGTGTGGGAGTAGCCACCTGTGAGTTGGAGGGTGGCAACATATTGTTGCTGCTCACTGCCCAGCGTCGCTGCTTTGCTGCCGCTGCCCGCTGCCAGCAATCTGTTTCGGCGATTTTCGCTGCTTGGACATTGTTTTTTGCTGTTTCGCTGCTTTGCTGCCGCTGCCGCTGCTTTGCTGCCTGGCAGCGCTGCTTCGCTGCTTTGACGTTTTTCGCTTTTATGCGTTTTTTGGACGTTTTTGTAACGTTTTGGGTGAGTGAAAATTTTTTCGAAAATTTTTCGAAAAATTTTTCTAAGTCCTCGATACTTAGAAAAGTTTTCGAAGGATTGAAATTTTTGGAACTTAGAAAAATTTTGAAAATAATTTTCAAAATTTTTCTAAGTCTTTTGGAAGAAAAATTTTTGAGATTTTTTCCTAAGTATTTTAATATACTTAGGGGACTTCGAGGAATTTCTTGGAATTTTTTATTTGGACCTATATTGCGTTTTGAGGGAACTTATTACCTGTGTCTCGTAAGCGAGTGTTTCGACGATGTCGAAACAGCCGAAACGAGGCAAGTCCGGGGAGAGTGGGGACAACCCCGTGGATGTTGACAAGGCTAAGATGCCGGCCCCAAGTCTGGACGATAGTCCGCCACTGAGGAGGAAAAGTGTGAGGGCCAATCCAAAAGTAGATGACGACGGCGATACTGACAGCACGGTCACTGACTTTATGGATGTCGGGGGGTCTGAGACGGACCCGGACGCTGGACCGTCGAAGGGTACGGCCGCTGGACCGTTGAAGGGTACGGCCAAGCGAACCGGGGGTAAGAAATTGGGTGGGATACCTGGGCACCTTAACATGTGCCGTGAAGAGGTGAAGGCGCTACTCCGGGCGGCGAAGGTTGACGCGGAAGTTGTGCAGGACGTTGTCGACACGATCTCCCGACATGCGGAGGGAATAATTTCCCTTCACGTGCGCGTACAGGGGCAAAATGAAGGGATAAAGTTGGCTCTTCTTTCGCCTGCTATGCGGGCAGACCCGAAGGCCAAGGCCCCTATGGCGCCTCCTGCGCCTCTTGCGCAAGCAGCGTCGTTCGCGACAGTGGCAGCGGCTTTCCCGCCACTGAATGCTCCTGCAGTGAAGCCGAGGGTGGCTAAAAAGCCTGCGGAAACATGGTCCGCTATAGTTAGTAGCCAAGGCAATGGCGCTATGCCTGTTGAAATGGCTACTATGGTAAGGAAGGAGCTGGTTCCTCAGTTGGGTGTCCGAGTGCACCAAGTTGCCACCAGGAAGGATGGCAGCGTAATGATTAGGGTCCCCTCAGAGGCTGAACGGATTAAGGTCATGCAGTCGGTGAAGTTTGGGGAGCGAGGACTCCAGGTGAAGTCTGCCGATAAGCTGGGTCCACAGGTGGAAATTAGGGATGTGGAATGCTGGATCCCCACAGATGAGGTTCTGACGGAGATTTACGAACAGAACCTCAAGGACACGGTTGAAAGCCTGGAGGTCTTCAAAAAGAAGATCTCACTAGTGAGCAGACCGACGAAGTTGGGGCCCGGTGCCACCTCGACTGTGGTACTCGAGGCCACGCCTGAGATTGCCGAGGCTCTTGCAGCGCAGGAGAAAGTTTACATTAAATACCTGGCCTGCAACTCCTCCATCAGGGACCCGTTCCCTGTCTGCTGGCGTTGCATAGGGTTTGATCACCTCGCCAAGGACTGCAGAGCAAAGGAAATTGTTTGCAGTCGATGCAGCGGCGATGGCCATAGAGCCAAAGACTGTAGGGCGGAACCGTGCTGTAGGAACTGTACCAACAGGGCACTTCCTGCAGCGCACAGTATACGGTCACCGGCTTGCCCGGTGTATGCGGCTAGGGCGGCGAGGGTAAGTGCAAGACACTAATATGGAAGTCCTCATTGCACAATTGAATTGTGGGCGGGCGGCCTCCGCCATGCATGAGCTTGGGGAAAGGCTCGTGAGTAGCGGAGCGTCAATTGCCATCCTGCAGGAACCCTACATGGTCGGTGACCGTGTGGTGGGCCTGCCCGGTGGCATGAGATCGTTCTCTTCTCAGGGTGATGGTTTGCTGAAAGCGACCGTGGTCGTGTGCGACCCGGCGCTGGATTGTGTACAGGTTGCTGAGATGAGTGGAGAGTGTGGTGTTTGCGTGAATGTGACTGGTCCCTTTGGAAGTATGTACTGTGTGAGTGTGTATTGTCCGCCAAGTAGGGATATTGATCCCTACTTGGCGTATCTGGATGAGGTCCTGCTACTGGCTAGCGGAGCACCACTCATCCTTGGTATGGACGCAAATGGAACATCTGCTCTCTGGCATAGCAAAGTGCGTAGACCATGGTCTACACACCCTCGCGGCCAGAGAGGGGATGCCCTCGCGGAGTGCCTGCTAGCCAATAGCATGATCGTGTTGAATGAACCGTCCTTGTCATATACATTTGACAAGGATGGTACAGGATGCAATGGTGTGAGCGATGTAGATGTGAGTTGTGTGAATGAAGCTGCAATGCAATTTGAGTTTGAATGGCGAATAGTGCCCAGCCTCAACATCAGCGACCACAACCTCATTGAAATTCGTATGAGTTTCGGTGGGGCGGTGGCCGCTGAGGTTGACATGCCTGTGGTACCTAAATGGTACACCAGGTATGCAAACTGGGCACTGTTTGAGACTCGGATCTTGCAGGCTTTTCAATGCCGACCAAGATCCGAGTTTGAGTGCATGGGAATTGAGGAGCAGTGTGCCTTCGTCAATGACTGTCTTAGCGAGGTCAATAATGACATATTTCGGCCTCCACGCATTAGGAGGCGGAGACATGTCCGATGGTGGACCAGGGAGCTGGACGCCAAGAAGTGCGAGGTTGCTCGGCTTCGGAAGCGTTTCCAGCGAGCCAGAGTTCGCAATCATGCAGAGGTAGAACTCCGTGGTGCCGCGTTTAGGCGTGCGAGGAGTGAGTATCACTGCATGATGGCGAAGTGCAAGGAGGACGACTGGAGGCGTTTCGTCAGCTGTTCTTCGGACGACCCCTGGGGAAATGCCTACAAATTTTGTAGAGGTAGACGGGCACGTTGTGAAGTGTCAAGCCTCGTCACTGAGGCTGGCACGACACATACGTGGAGGGAGAGCATAGAGGTTCTCATGGATAGTTTCTTTCCTGCGGCTGACCCTGTCGATGCTCTGCTTTGTGAGCGAGTTGCAGATGACGGAGAAATCCCTCCTCTGCAACAAGCAGAGATCGAAGCGAGCATTGCCAGGCTCAGGTGCAGGAAGTCACCCGGTATAGATGGAATGACCGGCCAGATGTGCAAAAGCATGTGGCGGGCCATTCCAGACTACATGAAGATCCTCTATGAATCTTGTTTCCGAGCCCGAACATTCCCCAGGAGTTGGAAAACTGCGCGGATGGTCGTGCTGCTGAAGGGCCCTGATAAGGTCCGAACCGATCCTTCATCCTATCGTGGCATCAGTCTCCTTCCAGTGCTTGGAAAAGTGCTGGAAAGGATACTGGTGGATAGGATGGAGGACCGGATCGGCGATCAGATGTCTGATAGGCAGTACGGTTTTCGCAAGGGAAGATCAGTTGAGGATGCGCTTTTGTTCGTCCAGGAGGCAGTCAGAACCAGTGGTGCCAAACGCGTCCTTGGAATCTTTGTGGATTTCAAGGGGGCGTTTGACAACTTGCTGTGGAGTGCCGTCTTGCACAAGCTCGAGGCAGCTGGCTGTCCGGAAATAGCTCTATGGAAGAGCTATTTCTCGGACAGAGAGTCCCTGGTCGTGGGTGTGGAAGACCTCGTTAGGAAGTCAGCGATGCGGGGATGTCCGCAGGGCTCCATCGTTGGTCCATTTATATGGAATTTTATGATGGATGACCTGCTGGCATCTTTGCAGCCCCTGGTGAAGTGCTGCGCATACGCCGATGATCTTCTCCTCCTAGTGGAGGGAGAAACGCGGCTGGCGCTTGAGGAGAAGGGCTCTCAACTCATGGAAATTGTCCATGGGTGGGGAGCCCGGGTGGGCGTTGAAGTGTCAACCCGGAAAACGACGATAATGATGCTGAAAAGCATATTATCGTCGAGCCGGCCCCCGATAGTTCGGATGGGTAGAGACTCTCTCAAGTATCGGAAGCAAGTCCGGTACTTGGGAGTGTCTTACGGTGAACGGTTGACACTTCAGCCCCACTTTGAGGGGCTGAAGGCACGCTTGCTCTGTTTAGTGGGTATGCTGAGGCGTGTTATGCGCAGAGACTGGGGGCTAGGTCGGCGTGCAGTTCGACAGATCTACGGTTCACTACTGGTTGCATGTGCAACCTTTGGTGCCGGAGTTCTGATGGACTGGGCGTCATCTGTCCGTGGATCTCGGCAACTTGGCACGCTTCAGCGTATCATGATGTATGCATGTATACCTGTGTGTCGGACAGTCTCGACTGCCGCCATGCAGGTATTGATGGGTGTTCCCCCTCTTGATCTGGAGGTTGTTCGACGTGGAACAGCCTTCCACATCAGGAGGGGCTTGACGTTGCCTGAATGTTCACTGGTGAATCAGCAAAGTGTGTCTGGGAGAACTCAGCGTTCTGTCGCTGAGCTCCTGGATGACTGTGTCCTGTCTAGATGGCAATCTAGATGGGAACAGTCCGTCGTCGGTAGGGTGACATTCGGGTACATCAGGGATGTCCGTGCTGCCCAAGGAAACCTAGACTTAGATTTTAATCTAAGTTTAGGTTTCCTGATCACGGGACATGGCTCCTTGAACTGGAAGCTTGTCCAGCTTGGGTTAGCCAGAGATGCCTCCTGTCCGTGCTGTGGTGCGGAGCAGGAGGACTGGCTGCACGTATTGGTGTTCTGCCCAAGGTACTCGGATGTCCGAGACCTGGCATCGTTTGGGGTTGTCCTAAACGATGGTACCGCCGACGTCACGGAGTGTTTGTGGGGGAGAGAACGAGTTCGGCGACTGAATGCCTTCGCGAAGGAGGCGTTCAGCCGTCGAACCGCCGTCCGCCGTCAGTTGGATTGAGCGTGGACTTCATGTTGGTGTCTTCACTTACGATTAGGTAGGTAGGTTGCACGGGAGTCGCTTAAGCCCCGGAGAGCTACTGCCTCAGTACTCTCCGAGCGACTATGAGGTAGGCCCCCTAGTGGGAGTATCGTGCTGGCTGTGGTTTCAACGAGAGCGTGGAGTTGCGCATTCAACCGGGCGCCGGGACCCATAGAACGGCAGAGGTATTAGAAAGGCCTCGCATCCAGCAGTATGATTGCCAAGCTTGGAGTGCCAGCTTGGTATAAACTGCTACCTTCAGGGGGCGCTGATTGACGTCAAAAGAATCAATCCGATCGGCCAAATCGAGGCCCGTCTGGTAAGTCTCCACGACAGGAACGGACGTTAAACCCAGGACTATTCTGTCCCTATCTACTCAGTTGCAATCTAGCAGCCGAACTGTTTGGACGTGCCATCGCGGTAATTTCCTTCGAGTGTTCTACTTTTCGTTCGTTTGCTAGCTTACAACTGTGGTAAGTTGACCACGTGTGCGTCGAGGTAGTGTGTGAGGTGTAATTCCCCGCTACTTCCGCCAAGGAGTTTGTGCGACTTCGCGTTTTCGCGTTTTTCGTGTTTTATATGCAATTTTGCGATTTTTTGCGAGTGAAATTGCTTCATACCGCCTTTGAGGTGGGCGGACGTTTGATTATCGCCGCGTTTTTGGTGTCGCTGGATGCGCTGTCGACAGACGCGCATTTTGGTATATGAACAGTGGAAATCGGTTGGAAAACGTGGATTCTGTGCGCGAAAGACACATTCGCGAGGTACAATTTCACGCGTTCACGTAGTGTCGGCAACGGTACTTGGTACTGTTGTTTGTTTACAACATTCTGAACCGGTCGTCGGGTCGTTTTGCACGGTGGTCGAGTGCACGTGCACTTGGCACTTGTGTTGTGTATTGCTGAGTGCTGACAGACGTAGTGTGTGTGTGGGAGTAGCCACCTGTGAGTTGGAGGGTGGCAACATATTGTTGCTGCTCACTGCCCAGCGTCGCTGCTTTGCTGCCGCTGCCCGCTGCCAGCAATCTGTTTCGGCGATTTTCGCTGCTTGGACATTGTTTTTTGCTGTTTCGCTGCTTTGCTGCCGCTGCCGCTGCTTTGCTGCCCGGCAGCGCTGCTTCGCTGCTTTGACGTTTTTCGCTTTTATGCGTTTTTTGGACGTTTTTGTAACGTTTTGGGTGAGTGAAAATTTTTTCGAAAATTTTTCGAAAAATTTTTCTAAGTCCTCGATACTTAGAAAAGTTTTCGAAGGATTGAAATTTTTGGAACTTAGAAAAATTTTGAAAATAATTTTCAAAATTTTTCTAAGTCTTTTGGAAGAAAAATTTTTGAGATTTTTTCCTAAGTATTTTAATATACTTAGGGGACTTCGAGGAATTTCTTGGAATTTTTTATTTGGACCTATATTGCGTTTTGAGGGAACTTATTACCTGTGTCTCGTAAGCGAGTGTTTCGACGATGTCGAAACAGCCGAAACGAGGCAAGTCCGGGGAGAGTGGGGACAACCCCGTGGATGTTGACAAGGCTAAGATGCCGGCCCCAAGTCTGGACGATAGTCCGCCACTGAGGAGGAAAAGTGTGAGGGCCAATCCAAAAGTAGATGACGACGGCGATACTGACAGCACGGTCACTGACTTTATGGATGTCGGGGGGTCTGAGACGGACCCGGACGCTGGACCGTCGAAGGGTACGGCCGCTGGACCGTTGAAGGGTACGGCCAAGCGAACCGGGGGTAAGAAATTGGGTGGGATACCTGGGCACCTTAACATGTGCCGTGAAGAGGTGAAGGCGCTACTCCGGGCGGCGAAGGTTGACGCGGAAGTTGTGCAGGACGTTGTCGACACGATCTCCCGACATGCGGAGGGAATAATTTCCCTTCACGTGCGCGTACAGGGGCAAAATGAAGGGATAAAGTTGGCTCTTCTTTCGCCTGCTATGCGGGCAGACCCGAAGGCCAAGGCCCCTATGGCGCCTCCTGCGCCTCTTGCGCAAGCAGCGTCGTTCGCGACAGTGGCAGCGGCTTTCCCGCCACTGAATGCTCCTGCAGTGAAGCCGAGGGTGGCTAAAAAGCCTGCGGAAACATGGTCCGCTATAGTTAGTAGCCAAGGCAATGGCGCTATGCCTGTTGAAATGGCTACTATGGTAAGGAAGGAGCTGGTTCCTCAGTTGGGTGTCCGAGTGCACCAAGTTGCCACCAGGAAGGATGGCAGCGTAATGATTAGGGTCCCCTCAGAGGCTGAACGGATTAAGGTCATGCAGTCGGTGAAGTTTGGGGAGCGAGGACTCCAGGTGAAGTCTGCCGATAAGCTGGGTCCACAGGTGGAAATTAGGGATGTGGAATGCTGGATCCCCACAGATGAGGTTCTGACGGAGATTTACGAACAGAACCTCAAGGACACGGTTGAAAGCCTGGAGGTCTTCAAAAAGAAGATCTCACTAGTGAGCAGACCGACGAAGTTGGGGCCCGGTGCCACCTCGACTGTGGTACTCGAGGCCACGCCTGAGATTGCCGAGGCTCTTGCAGCGCAGGAGAAAGTTTACATTAAATACCTGGCCTGCAACTCCTCCATCAGGGACCCGTTCCCTGTCTGCTGGCGTTGCATAGGGTTTGATCACCTCGCCAAGGACTGCAGAGCAAAGGAAATTGTTTGCAGTCGATGCAGCGGCGATGGCCATAGAGCCAAAGACTGTAGGGCGGAACCGTGCTGTAGGAACTGTACCAACAGGGCACTTCCTGCAGCGCACAGCATACGGTCACCGGCTTGCCCGGTGTATGCGGCTAGGGCGGCGAGGGTAAGTGCAAGACACTAATATGGAAGTCCTCATTGCACAATTGAATTGTGGGCGGGCGGCCTCCGCCATGCATGAGCTTGGGGAAAGGCTCGTGAGTAGCGGAGCGTCAATTGCCATCCTGCAGGAACCCTACATGGTCGGTGACCGTGTGGTGGGCCTGCCCGGTGGCATGAGATCGTTCTCTTCTCAGGGTGATGGTTTGCTGAAAGCGACCGTGGTCGTGTGCGACCCGGCGCTGGATTGTGTACAGGTTGCTGAGATGAGTGGAGAGTGTGGTGTTTGCGTGAATGTGACTGGTCCCTTTGGAAGTATGTACTGTGTGAGTGTGTATTGTCCGCCAAGTAGGGATATTGATCCCTACTTGGCGTATCTGGATGAGGTCCTGCTACTGGCTAGCGGAGCACCACTCATCCTTGGTATGGACGCAAATGGAACATCTGCTCTCTGGCATAGCAAAGTGCGTAGACCATGGTCTACACACCCTCGCGGCCAGAGAGGGGATGCCCTCGCGGAGTGCCTGCTAGCCAATAGCATGATCGTGTTGAATGAACCGTCCTTGTCATATACATTTGACAAGGATGGTACAGGATGCAATGGTGTGAGCGATGTAGATGTGAGTTGTGTGAATGAAGCTGCAATGCAATTTGAGTTTGAATGGCGAATAGTGCCCAGCCTCAACATCAGCGACCACAACCTCATTGAAATTCGTATGAGTTTCGGTGGGGCGGTGGCCGCTGAGGTTGACATGCCTGTGGTACCTAAATGGTACACCAGGTATGCAAACTGGGCACTGTTTGAGACTCGGATCTTGCAGGCTTTTCAATGCCGACCAAGATCCGAGTTTGAGTGCATGGGAATTGAGGAGCAGTGTGCCTTCGTCAATGACTGTCTTAGCGAGGTCAATAATGACATATTTCGGCCTCCACGCATTAGGAGGCGGAGACATGTCCGATGGTGGACCAGGGAGCTGGACGCCAAGAAGTGCGAGGTTGCTCGGCTTCGGAAGCGTTTCCAGCGAGCCAGAGTTCGCAATCATGCAGAGGTAGAACTCCGTGGTGCCGCGTTTAGGCGTGCGAGGAGTGAGTATCACTGCATGATGGCGAAGTGCAAGGAGGACGACTGGAGGCGTTTCGTCAGCTGTTCTTCGGACGACCCCTGGGGAAATGCCTACAAATTTTGTAGAGGTAGACGGGCACGTTGTGAAGTGTCAAGCCTCGTCACTGAGGCTGGCACGACACATACGTGGAGGGAGAGCATAGAGGTTCTCATGGATAGTTTCTTTCCTGCGGCTGACCCTGTCGATGCTCTGCTTTGTGAGCGAGTTGCAGATGACGGAGAAATCCCTCCTCTGCAACAAGCAGAGATCGAAGCGAGCATTGCCAGGCTCAGGTGCAGGAAGTCACCCGGTATAGATGGAATGACCGGCCAGATGTGCAAAAGCATGTGGCGGGCCATTCCAGACTACATGAAGATCCTCTATGAATCTTGTTTCCGAGCCCGAACATTCCCCAGGAGTTGGAAAACTGCGCGGATGGTCGTGCTGATGAAGGGCCCTGATAAGGTCCGAACCGATCCTTCATCCTATCGTGGCATCAGTCTCCTTCCAGTGCTTGGAAAAGTGCTGGAAAGGATACTGGTGGATAGGATGGAGGACCGGATCGGCGATCAGATGTCTGATAGGCAGTACGGTTTTCGCAAGGGAAGATCAGTTGAGGATGCGCTTTTGTTCGTCCAGGAGGCAGTCAGAACCAGTGGTGCCAAACGCGTCCTTGGAATCTTTGTGGATTTCAAGGGGGCGTTTGACAACTTGCTGTGGAGTGCCGTCTTGCACAAGCCCGAGGCAGCTGGCTGTCCGGAAATAGCTCTATGGAAGAGCTATTTCTCGGACAGAGAGTCCCTGGTCGTGGGTGTGGAAGACCTCGTTAGGAAGTCAGCGATGCGGGGATGTCCGCAGGGCTCCATCGTTGGTCCATTTATATGGAATTTTATGATGGATGACCTGCTGGCATCTTTGCAGCCCCTGGTGAAGTGCTGCGCATACGCCGATGATCTTCTCCTCCTAGTGGAGGGAGAAACGCGGCTGGCGCTTGAGGAGAAGGGCTCTCAACTCATGGAAATTGTCCATGGGTGGGGAGCCCGGGTGGGCGTTGAAGTGTCAACCCGGAAAACGACGATAATGATGCTGAAAAGCATATTATCGTCGAGCCGGCCCCCGATAGTTCGGATGGGTAGAGACTCTCTCAAGTATCGGAAGCAAGTCCGGTACTTGGGAGTGTCTTACGGTGAACGGTTGACACTTCAGCCCCACTTTGAGGGGCTGAAGGCACGCTTGCTCTGTTTAGTGGGTATGCTGAGGCGTGTTATGCGCAGAGACTGGGGGCTAGGTCGGCGTGCAGTTCGACAGATCTACGGTTCACTACTGGTTGCATGTGCAACCTTTGGTGCCGGAGTTCTGATGGACTGGGCGTCATCTGTCCGTGGATCTCGGCAACTTGGCACGCTTCAGCGTATCATGATGTATGCATGTA
>CATIXY010000003.1:225000-247500 GCA_949715475.1 Microchrysa polita
AGTAATTTTTATAAGGCGCCTCAAAAAAATATTTTACTAGCTCATACAAAAAAAATTTGTATAAGGAACCTTTAAGACCGAGAAAATGACACAAAAAATGACTTCGACTGACATTTTATAAGGCGGCTTTACAAAAAGATTTTACTAGCTCATACAAAAGTTGGTTAATATCAAAAAGAGTTTAATACAAATACATTTCCTGGCACGTATAACATTTTCGATGAAAATAAAAATTTTATAAGGTTTCTTTAAAAACGGAAAAAAAATGAAAAATTGTGAGTTTTGAAAATTTTATAAGGAAGTGATACAACATTTTTCACTAGCTCATATACACTCTGATGAACTTTGACGAATTTTATAAGGAAGTGATACAACTTTTTTACTAGGTACAGAAAGAATGACTTCGCATGCCAAAAAAGTACTGGGGGTATGTGACCGGAGAGCAAAGAAATGAATTGGTTTTTAATAAGAAGTAACGATTCTGTGCTAAAAGAAAAAAAAAAAGAATTTTATAAGGCGCTTTATACTACAAAATAATTTTTATAAGGAGCTCATACAAAAAGTCATTTTTATAAGGCGCTTTATACAAAGATTTTACTAGCTCATACAAAATAAAAATTGTATAAGGAATCTATAAGACGGAGAAGATGACGCAAAAAATGGGCTCCACTGCCATTTTTATAAGGCGCTTTATAAAAAGTGATTTTTATAAGGCGCCTCATACAAAGATTTTACTAGCTCATACAAAATAAAAATTGTATAAGGAATCTATAAGGCGGAGAAGATGACGCAAAAAATGGGCTCGACTGACATTTTTATAAGGCGCTTTATAAAAAGTGATTTTAATAAGGCGCCTTATACAAACATTTTACTAGCTCATACAAAAAAAAATTGTATAAGGAATTGATAAAATTGGAGGAAAAATTATAAAAAAATATGCGCAATTTATGAAAATTTGTCAGTGTTTATAAGGAGTTAATGTGAACTAGTTTACTAGCTCATATACACTTTGATGAACTTTGACGAATTTGATAAGGCAGTGATACAACTTTTTTACTAGGTTCAGAAAGAATGACTTCGCGTGCCCAAAAAGTACTGTGGGCTAGTAACCGTCGCTGACACTAAAGTATAAGGGACCTTTAAGAAATGACTTGTAATGATGATTTTCGTAGAAAACTCGGATACTTTAGTAAAGTATAAGGGGCCTTTAAGAAATGACTTGTGATGATGATTTTCTTAGGGGATACTCGGATACTTATACCAGGTATGACCATGAATAAATGTTACTATATTATTTATTAATGATAGTAGCGCACGTTCTTATATGGTCGCGGAGAGTCTACGATTCGTTGTATTGTACTCTCCACCATTCGACTTGTCTAATAATTGCGACTGCTCTAATAGAATATATGATATTCAATAAAGAAAATGCAAAGATAATAGTATTATAGAGAAATAAAAGTAATATAATACGAACAACCTGTTCAAAAGTTAATGAAATTAAATACATTTTATTAGAAATGTAAGAAAAAGAATAGCAAAATGTAAATTTTGTTATTGAAATGGAAAAATGTATACATAAAATGTATGCATAGAAATATTATTCTGGTTGATCCTGCCAGTAGTTATATGCTTGTCTCAAAGATTAAGCCATGCATGTCTAAGTACACACGAATTAAAAGTGAAACCGCAAAAGGCTCATTATATCAGTTATGGTTCCTTAGATTGTTAACAGTTACTTGGATAACTGTGGTAATTCTAGAGCTAATACATGCAATATAAACACGAAACATTTATGTACGTGTGCTTTTATTAGGCTAAAACCAAGCGATCTTTCGGGATTGTTATATTGGTTGAACTCTGGATAATTTGCAGATCGTATGGTCTCGTACCGACGACAAATCTTTCAAATGTCTGCCCTATCAACTATTGATGGTAGTATCTTGGACTACCATGGTTGCAACGGGTAACGGGGAATCAGGGTTCGATTCCGGAGAGGGAGCCTGAGAAACGGCTACCACATCTAAGGAAGGCAGCAGGCGCGTAAATTACCCACTCCCAGCTCGGGGAGGTAGTGACGAAAAATAACAATACAGGACTCATATCCGAGGCCCTGTAATTGGAATGAGTACACTTTAAATCCTTTAACGAGGACCCATTGGAGGGCAAGTCTGGTGCCAGCCGCCGCGGTAATTCCAGCTCCAATAGCGTATATTAAAGTTGTTGCGGTTAAAACGTTCGTAGTTGAATTTGTGCTTCATACGGGTAGTACGCCTTTATACGGGTCCGTACGTTACCATTGTATGTAAGCGTATTACCGGTGGAGTTCTAATATATGATTAATTTTCGGATTGTCATATGTTAACTTCTATTTAAACCTGCTTCAGTCCTCTTAATCGAGTGTTGTTGTGGGCCGGTACAATTACTTTGAACAAATTAGAGTGCTTAAAGCAGGCTCCAAATGCCTGAATATTTTGTGCATGGAATAATGGAATAAGACCTCTGTTCTACTTTCATTGGTTTTTAGATCAAGAGGTAATGATTAATAGAAGCAGTTGGGGGCATTGGTATTACGACGCGAGAGGTGAAATTCTTGGACCGTCGTAAGACTAACTTAAGCGAAAGCATTTGCCAAAGATGTTTTCATTAATCAAGAACGAAAGTTAGAGGTTCGAAGGCGATCAGATACCGCCCTAGTTCTAACCATAAACGATGCCAGCTAGCAAT
Organism: Microchrysa polita; assembly: GCA_949715475.1. Lineage (NCBI taxonomy): Eukaryota > Metazoa > Arthropoda > Insecta > Diptera > Stratiomyidae > Microchrysa > Microchrysa polita. The sequence continues at coordinate 227,728 of CATIXY010000003.1, forward strand.
TGGGTGTAGCTACTACTATGGCTCTCTCAGTCGCTTCCCGGGAAACCAAAGCTTTTGGGCTCCGGGGGAAGTATGGTTGCAAAGCTGAAACTTAAAGGAATTGACGGAAGGGCACCACCAGGAGTGGAGCCTGCGGCTTAATTTGACTCAACACGGGAAAACTTACCAGGTCCGAACATAAATGAGTAAGACAGATTGATAGCTCTTTCTCGAATCTATGGGTGGTGGTGCATGGCCGTTCTTAGTTCGTGGAGTGATTTGTCTGGTTAATTCCGATAACGAACGAGACTCAAATATATTAAATAGATGCTTACAGGGTTATGGTGTTTGAAACTTTACATAGCCTTCAGATGTAATGTACAGCAATGTATGTTATGTTTGAATGTGTTTGTGTGGGTTGAGCCGTACCTGTATGTTTGTCCCATTAATACGGACACTAGCTTCTTAAATGGACAAATTGCGTCTAGCAATATGAGATTGAGCAATAACAGGTCTGTGATGCCCTTAGATGTCCTGGGCTGCACGCGCGCTACAATGAAAGTATCAACGTGTATTTCCTAGACCGAGAGGTCCGGGTAAACCGCTGAAAAACTTTCATGCTTGGGATTGTGGACTGAAACTGTTCACATGAACTTGGAATTCCCAGTAAGTGCGAGTCATTAACTCGCATTGATTACGTCCCTGCCCTTTGTACACACCGCCCGTCGCTACTACCGATTGAATTATTTAGTGAGGTCTCCGGACGTGATCACTGTGACGCCTTTACGGTGTTACGGTTGTTTCGCAAAAGTTGACCGAACTTGATTATTTAGAGGAAGTAAAAGTCGTAACAAGGTTTCCGTAGGTGAACCTGCGGAAGGATCATTATTGATTCTTCAAATCAAATAAAATCATAAAAATATCAAAACGAAATTATATCGAAAACAATGATAAATCCTTATAGATTGTATATTTCCAAATGGATTTTGGATTTTTTCTATAATGGATCGTAAATGTCATTAAAGTAGATATTCTTGAGTTAGATATTACAGAATCGAACGTTTTAAATGGAATCTCGTTATAAGGAGTATATTTCTATTAACTTACATAACATATGCTCATATAAAATATATATATCAACAAATAGTGTATGCGGGGCGGATACACAGAAAAGTTCTTGTCCTACGGACTTGAACATGGAAATAAAGTTCTTGTCTACGGACTTGAACATCGAAATAAGGTTCTTGTCTACGGACTTGAACAAAGAAATAAAGTTCTTGTCTACGGACTTGAACAAAGAAATAAAGTTCTTGTCTACGGACTTGAACAAGGAAATAAAAAGTTCTTGTCTTCGGACTTGAACAAGGAAATGAAAAGTTTTTGTCTTCGGACTTAAACAAGAAGAAATGTTGTTATATATGATAAATATGAGTGTTATGCTAGATTTTCTTTATAATCGAATTCAAATAAAAAACTATTAGATTCAAAGAAATGAAATATATGAAATCAAAATTTGTTACACTTAATACACACACGCGTGTGTTTTGAGTTAAAGTTATACCGGATGTTGTGTTTGGATATAACCGAGTCATTCGTAACAAATGATTTCGATAAAATTTTACTATAACAATATATAATTTTATTATATAGTTATAGACTCGTGACGCTCAGTAAATAATAAAATAAAAGAAAATAACCCTAAGCGGAGGATCACTTGGCTCATGGGTCGATGAAGAACGCAGCAAACTGCGCGTCATCGTGTGAACTGCAGGACACATGAACATCGACATTTTGAACGCATATTGCAGTCCATCCTATACATATATCTAATATATGTGGAATGGACTACATATGGTTGAGGGTTGTAAGAATATCTCTAAAAAGGATATCTGGTTGCTCGATATGTATACGCTTTAAGTGTGAACATATGCAGGTGCACATGTTGTACATTAAAAGAATTAATTTTTCTTTAATGTATTGAGAAAAATTTGAAAAAAAAAAAGAATTATATTCAACATAATAGATCGTTATGTCGTTATAATAACAAAATTTTTTTTTAAAACAGTAAGGCTTTTAAAGCAATAAATGCTGTTGAAAAAAAAAATATTATAATGCATGATCTATCCTTTGTTGATTCAAAATAATTCTTTAAATTCTTATAAAACAACCTCAACTCATATGAGACTACTCCCTGAATTTAAGCATATTAATGAGGGAAGGAAAAGAAACTAACAAGGATTTTCTTAGTAGCGGCGAGCGAAAAGAAAAAAGTTCAGCACTGAGTTATTTTGTTAAGCAAATATAAGATGCAGTGTATGGAATGTCTAACTATCTAGTATGATAAATTAGCTATCCAAGTCCTTCTTGAATGAGGCCATTTACCCATAGAGGGTGCCAGGCCCGTAGTGATGCTAATGATTACTAGAAGATATTTCCTAAGAGTCGTGTTGCTTGATAGTGCAGCACTAATTGGGTGGTAAACTCCATCTAAAACTAAATATGACCATGAGACCGATAGCAAACAAGTACCGTGAGGGAAAGTTGAAAAGAACTCTGAATAGAGAGTTAAAAAGTACGTGAAACTGCTTAGGGGTTAAGCCCGATGAACCTAAATATCTTAAATGAAAAATTCATCATCAATTGTATGTTATATTTATAATGTATCAATGGTGTGCATTTTTTTCATAAAGACATTGTTATCTGTTAATGAATATATTATGTATATAATATTTATCATAAGGGCCGTATGGATAGATTATTTTATATTTATTTCGGTAAATTGAAATAAAATCCAAGATATTTATATCGCGGTAACCGGATAAATTATTGACAGATTATATTATATAACGCTTACATACTTGTATGTTATAATGAGTATATATTCTATGTATTATGTATTCCATTATATGCGTTTATATGATAAACAATGCGATAGATTTAGGATACCTTCGGGACCCGTCTTGAAACACGGACCAAGAAGTCTAACATGTGTGCAAGTCATTGGGTTTGCAATTATTGTTGAAACCTAAAGGCGTAATTAACTTAACTGTTTATGGGATTATTATATATAAATTTATTTATATAGAATCCATCCCGGGGCGTTCTATATAGTTATGTATGCAAATACTAACTGGAGCGTACCTTGAGCAGATATGTTGTGACCCGAAAGATGGTGAACTATACCTGATCAGGTTGAAGTCAGGGGAAACCCTGATGGAAGACCGAAGCAGTTCTGACGTGCAAATCGATTGTCAGAATTGGGTATAGGGGCGAAAGACCAATCGAACCATCTAGTAGCTGGTTCCCTCCGAAGTTTCCCTCAGGATAGCTGGTGCAATGAAATATTATATATAATCTTATCTGGTAAAGCGAATGATTAGAGGCCTTAGGGTCGAAACGACCTTAACCTATTCTCAAACTTTAAATGGGTAAAAACCTTATCTTACTTGATGTGAAGATAAAGGATATGATATATTGTGCCCAGTGGGCCACTTTTGGTAAGCAGAACTGGCGCTGTGGGATGAACCAAACGTAATGTTACGGTGCCCAAATTTACAACTCATACTGATACCATGAAAGGCGTTGCTTGCTTAAAACAGCAGGACGGTGGACATGGAAGTCGTAATCCGCTAAGGAGTGTGTAACAACTCACCTGCCGAAGCAACTAGCCCTTAAAATGGATGGCGCTCAAGTTGTATACCTATACATTACCGCTAAAACATATGATTTATTAAATTTATTTAATAAATTTTGAAGTTTTAGTGAGTAGGAGGGTGCAATGGTGTGCATTGAAGTGTTTGGCGTGAGCCTGCATGGAGCCGCCATTGGCACAGATCTTGGTGGTAGTAGCAAATAATCGAATGAGACCTTGGAGGACTGAAGTGGAGAAGGGTTTCGTGTGAACAGTGGTTGATCACGAGTTAGTCGGTCCTAAGTTCAAGGCGAAAGCCGAAAAATGCTAAAGTCATTAAAGATGTTTAATATGTATGTATACATTTGTTTTTATATACTTTAACATTTAATTGAACGAAAGGGAATACGGTTCCAATTCCGTAACCTGTTGAGTATACGTTTGTTATTATAAATGGGCTCTTGCTGCTCATCCTGGCAACAGAAACAACCATAGAGAAGCCGTCGAGAGGTATCGGAAGAGTTTTCTTTTCTGTTTTATAGTCGTACTACCATGGAAGTCTTTCGAAGAGAGATATGGTAGATGGACTAGAAGAGCATGGCATTTACTGCTGTGTCGATATTTTCTCCTCGGACCTTGAAAATCTATGGTGGGGTCACGCAAATTTCTCAACAGGCCGTACCGATATCCGCAGCTGGTCTCCAAGGTGAAAAGCCTCTAGTCGATAGAATAATGTAGGTAAGGGAAGTCGGCAAATTAGATCCGTAACTTCGGGATAAGGATTGGCTCTGAAGATTGAGATAGTCGGGCTTGATTGGGAAGTAATTATAATGGCCTATGTACTCGTTCTGGAGAAACTATGATATAAGCAATTGTATTTGTTCTCCGGATAGAAGTTTACATGGCCAATTACGGATCTTTCTTGCTAATAATTTATAGTGGATTCGTTCATTATAGATTGCTAACGACTATCAATTAACAATTAATTCAGAACTGGCACGGACTTGGGGAATCCGACTGTCTAATTAAAACAAAGCATTGTGATGGCCCTAACGGGTGTTGACACAATGTGATTTCTGCCCAGTGCTCTGAATGTCAAAGTGAAGAAATTCAAGTAAGCGCGGGTAAACGGCGGGAGTAACTATGACTCTCTTAAGGTAGCCAAATGCCTCGTCATCTAATTAGTGACGCGCATGAATGGATTAACGAGATTCCCTCTGTCCCTATCTACTCACTTCTGTTCGAGCATTCGTGTGAGACAGACGTGTTGGATTTCGGTCTGGCGGTTATCGGTTTTTCCATTGTGATTTTGCAAAGTTTTTGGCTTGTGTTAAAATCCGTTTTTGGGTCGTGACGTGTTTTTGGTGCAGTTAGTGCTGACGTTGTAGTTCGGTTCAGCTATAGCAACGGTTGTTGTCTATACTGTCCGTTTACGGCTAACTCTAACGGCCATTGCGGTGACCATTTAGACATTATTCGACTATTGACTTAAACTCGAATACGTGGTACATGCGGCTACCATACTGCATTCCATGTTATAGAGTTTTGAAGTGTATCCCTTGCGCGAACATTAGTGAGTGCGTGTGTGCCCATAACTAGCGTTAGCTAGTTTCCGCGTGTACGTGCTCGCTGCGCCGTTATTCAGTGCATAGCAACAGGCCACGTGCCTTTGCTATTGACACTTGTGATAGTGACACAGTTGCCCCTTAGTGCCTAGTTATCTAGTGACACGTTTTGCCGCCCATTAAAGTGCCTAGTGATAGTGCTAGTGACACAAGTGCCGTTTTTTAAAGTGCATAGCAACTAGCCACGTGCTGGCAGTGCTATTGACACTCCGTTACCGCTGTCCCTCTGCGAGTGTGTGTGTGCGCCTGACAACAGACCACGTGGTGGCTGTTTGTACATTTATACCTGCTGCGAGAGTGCTTGGTGTCTGTTATACAGACCGCATTGGTGGTTTTGTATTTTTAAAGAACTGTGCTGTTACACAGTCTCCCCCCTGCGAGAGTGCTTGTGTGCCTTTTTTGGATTGCATTGGCAATCCAATCTTTTACTGTAAATACGTGTGTGTGGAGCACAGTATTTCATCCTTCGGCGAGTGTGTGTGTATGCCTGAAGCAGGTTGCGTGGTGGCCTGCTCCCTTACACGTTCGTGTCCCCCTGCGAGTGTGAGTGGTGTCTTTTGCAATCCACCACTAGGTGGCATTGCTAATACGGCGGTTTCGGTCTCGGCTGACTATTGGTGTGACTTTGGTGTCTCAGTGCACCAAAACATTTTATTGTGTGGTGCATTTCAGTGCATACAAACATTTGTTGGAGGCGGTGCGACCAAGTGCACGCAGTTTTATTGGAAACGATTGCACAGTAGCTGCATCGTGAGTAAGAAATTCTCTTTTACTTTTTCATTTGTATATCTACTGGTGACAGAAAGATTGGGTTGGAAGATGCCACCCAAGAAAAAGCCCGCTGTTGCTGCGGCTGCGGCTGCTGCTGCTGGTGCAGTGGGTGCTGTTGTGGTCACCGACGCTGAGCTGGTTACGGCTGGTGAAAGCGATGCGAGTGAGTCGGGGGATTTTGGTGCGGCTCCTTGTTCGCCGCGCAGGAAGACGGCGAGTGTCTGCTCAAGCGCAGACGAAAATTCTATGGCTGCTGGTCCTAGTGGACTGTCAGTCTCTGGTGGCAATAGAGTGTTGTCTGGCTCGATGGGACAACTTGGGATTAGGCCCTTGGTCTCAGACACGGAGTCGGACGCCAACAGGATGCCGAAACCTAAGGCACCGCGTGACTCGCTAACCATTATGATGGAGGTTAGTGAAGAGGCGAGGCGTATCCTCACTGAGGAAGGATGTGCGCCCCTGGTTATTTTAAAGGTTGCGGGTGTTATCCGAAGAGCGGAAGAAGTTGTTGCCCGGCAGATGGCTGCCAATGAGCGACTTCGTGGACAGCTTGATAATTCCAAGTCGGCTTTTAATCAGCTGACCAAATCCTTGAGCGCTCCCCCGAGTCCTGGACACCAGGTGCGACAGGCTCGAAATCAAGGCGCAGGTGGTGCGCCTTCTTTTGCGCAGGTGGTTGGACCTGCGTATGTTAATGCTAGACCATTGCCAGTGCCGACGGTAAAGCCGGCTGAAACCTGGCAGATGGTGGTTAGCAGCAAAAATAAGGCTGCTACAGCTAAGGAGGTAGCGGACATTGTGGTCAAGGAGGTTGGCCCAACTATGGGTGTTCGTGTCCATGGGGTCAACCCCTTGAAAAATGGTAATGTGGCGATTCGTGTTCCCACCAAAACAGAGAGGGAAAAGCTGGCCTCTAATAAAAAGTTTGAGGAATGCGGCCTCGAGGTTAGGATTCAGGACAAGCTGGGTCCTAAGATCATGCTAATGGATGTTGATTGCTCGATCTTTGCGGAAGACTTGATGAAGTCAATATATGAGCATAATCTCAAAGAGGTTGTCTCCGAGGCCGCATTCCATAAGGGCCTGCGGATTGTAAGCAGGCCCCTAATTGATGGTGTTGGAGCGACGTCCAATGTCATCATGGAGGGCACCCAGAAAATTATAGATGCGTTAGTCAAGGGCGAGCGCGCGTATTTCAAGTGGTTTAGTTTTAGGGTCCGGCTTATGGAAGCTATTCCTTCCTGCTTTAGGTGCCTTGGTTTTGACCACATGGTGAGTCAATGTAAGGCCAAGGCACAAACGTGCGCTCGGTGCTGTGGTACCGGTCATGGGGTGAAGAATTGTCCCAACCCCGTCCACTGCCGGAACTGCGAGTTCCGTGGGTTGCCCTCCAACCACATGTTGAAGTCGGCAGTCTGTCCGATCTACACGGCGATGGTTGCTAAATACAATGCCAGACATTAGATCTGTGCTGTTTGTACAGCTGAACTGTGCTCGTGCGAGGGGGGCGATGCATGATCTGGGCAACCGGCTCTTGCAGTCCAGGGCCTCTTTTGCCATACTGCAGGAACCTTACCTGGTCTTTGGCCAGGTAAGGGGCTTGCCGTCTGGCATGAGAGTATTCTCGTCTAAGGCTCCAGCTGAGAGAAAGTCTGTTGTCATTGTTTGTGACCCGACTTTTCAATGTGTTTGTGTCGAAGATCTCACCGATGAATATGGTGTCTGCGTTAATATACGTGGCCCCTTCGGTGAGATTTTCGTTGTCAGTATGTATTGTCCGCCTCGTGTCCCCGTGGATGCATATCTGCACTACTTGGATAGGGTACTGCTACAGGTGAGCAGTACACCTCTTATCCTAGGTGCAGATGTGAATGGAACCTCACCTCTCTGGTTCAGCAAAGTACGCAGATACAGAGCTGCGTACCCGCGGAACCAGAGAGGTGCTGATTGGGCTGAACGCCTATTGTCTTGTAATATGTCCGTCCTTAATGTCCCATCTGAAGTGTATACGTTCCAGTCATCCCGGGGTTGTTCTGATATTGACGTTACGTGTGTTAATAGTGCGGCAAGAATCTTTCAGTTTGACTGGAAGATTCTTCCATACAGTATGAGTGATCACAGCATCATTGAAGTTCGTATGACCTTCAATGATGCTGAGGGTCGCTCGGGTGGTGGCGGTGATGGGTTGAATGATTTAGCTGGTGGTTCGCGGGATTTGGTGGTGGGTAACCCCTTGTTTAGGCGTTGGTCGCAGATTGGGTGTAATTGGGCAGTCTATGAGGCTCGAATGAGGGAGGCGTTTGATCGCCTTCCCTTAGTCGAGTTCTCATTGGCTCCCCTAGATGTTAAATGTAGGTTTGTGGTCGAGTCTATGGCTGCCGTAAATGACGAGGTGCTTGGGGAACACCGTATGGTGGAACCCAGGCGCGTCCGATGGTGGACTAGAGACTTAAGCGTCAAGAAGCGCGAGGTAGCTCGACTTCGAAGACGCTTACAGCGAGCCAGAGCGCGCCATCATATTGATCTGCACGACTATATCACTGCCCATCGGCGTGCTATAGTCGAGTATCGCGATATGATGGCGAAGTATAAAACCGATCACTGGCAGCGTTTCGTCAGTGCGTCTTCCAACGACCCTTGGGGTAATGCCTACAGGGTCTGTCGTGGAAAGAAGTCGGCCTGCGATATTTCTACCCTCGAAGTTGAGGGTAGACGTACGCGGTCCTGGAAGGAATCTGTGGGTGTGCTACTTGATAGCTTCTTTCCTGCTGCTCCGCCTGGTGATGTGCCGCCTTTCCAGACTCCTGAGCAGGAAGAAATTCCGGCTCTTGAGACTGGGGAAATAGCGGCTTGCATTGCCAGGCTGAGAAGCAGGAAATCTCCTGGATTAGATGGGATGACTGGCGGGATGTGTAAGCACATCTGGCACGTCGTCCCGGAATATCTCGAGTGCTTGTTCACAGATTGCTTCCGTCAGCGTCTTTTCCCGACGAGTTGGAAGTCTGCCCGTATGGTGGTACTACTGAAGGACCCTGACAAGGACAAGTCCAAACCTCAATCCTATCGGGGCATTAGTCTCCTTCCAGTACTTGGTAAAGTTCTGGAAGGGATTCTTGTTCGGAGGATGGAGGAGAGGCTTGTCGGTCGGATGTCCGGCAGTCAGTACGGTTTCCGCACTGGCAGATGTACTGACGATGCGTGGCTTTTTATCAGGGAGTCAGTATCACACAGCAGGTGTCAATATGTCCTTGGAATCTTTATTGATTTCAAGGGTGCCTTTGACAACCTGCTGTGGGATGCTATTCTGCGAAAGCTCGTGGCAGTTGGCTGTCCGGAAATAGCTCTATGGAGGAGCTATTTCTCAGACAGAGAGTCTTTTGTCTTTGGTGCCTATGACGTGGTGCGCAAACACGCATCACGTGGCTGTCCGCAGGGCTCCATCCTAGGCCCTTTTGTTTGGAACCTAGTGATGGATGACCTGTTGAGGTCTCTCGACCGGCTGTGTAAGTGCTGCGCTTATGCAGACGATTTACTTCTCCTTGTTGAGGGTAACTCGCGTGCTGCGCTAGAGCGTTTGGGATCTTCATACATGGACGTTGTTCATCTATGGGGATCTCAGATGGGAGTTGAAGTTTCACCCTCTAAGACGGTCACTATGATGCTTAAGGGCAGTTTTGACAGTGGTCGTCCCCCAGTGGTTCGGATGGGGGATGTTAGACTCAAGTACTCGACGATCCCGGTCAAGTACTTGGGCATAACTATGGGGGAGAGGATGAACTTCAGGTTCCACTTCACAGCTGTAACCGAAAAATTTGTTGATATATGTAAGTGGTTGACACGTATTGTTAGGAAGGATTGGGGTCTCGGTAGAGGCGCAATCCAGAAGATTTACGAATCCGTTTTCGTTGGCTGTGCAGCGTATGGATCCGTGGCTCTTATGGATTACGTCTCTACCATTGGTGGTAGGGATTTGTGTGAAACGTGTCAACGTGTTCCTTTGACTAAATGTCTCCGAGTGTGTAAAACGGTTTCTACCGTGGCTCTCCAAGTCCTGATGGGTGCACCCCCTCTTGACTTGGAGATCTTGCGTCGTGGAACGGCGTTTTACATACGGAGAGGGCTTTCGTTTCCCCCTAATAGCTTGTTGTCCCCTGAGAGTGTCGCTGGTAAAGGCCGGCGAGAAATCGCCGGTCTGCTGGAGGAGTGTGTCCTGTCTAGATGGCAGTCTAGATGGGAAACAGCGTCGCATGGGAGAACTACCTACGAATACGTTAGGCAGGTTAGTGACGTGAGAGGTAATACTGACTTAGACTTCAATCTAAGTCTAGGATTCCTCATCACTGGTCATGGATCGCTCAATGCATGGCTACATTCGCGCAATTTAGCTGATGATGCAGCATGTCCCATGTGTGATCATCTCGGCGAAGATTGGACGCATGTATTATGTCATTGCCCGGCGTACGCGGATATCCGGAATTTTGACGCATTCGGCGTCACTATCGAGGATGGTTCTCTGAATGTTTCTCGCTGTCTATTTAGACGAGAATATATCCTGGCCCTAAATGCCTTCGCTAAGGAGGCATTTAGTCGCCGCCGTAGGCGCTTGTATCCGGATGCTGTCTAACAGACCAGAACTGGATTGCCTGGCATTGTCTCTGGCAATTTCGCTGGTGAATTTGGGCCTTACTGTTTGGCTTCTTTCCGGCTTCACGCCGATATGAGCAGGGGGGATCCCCCACTGGGAGAAAGACTATACGTCGATACCAGTGGGGACCCACGGGAAATGACTATCCCGCTCTACCCGAATAGTTAGGCGACCAGTCCTATGTGGGTGTGCAAGGCGCCCATACTGCAGCAGTGGCGTAAGGCCACTGCGAGTCCGGAGCAGAGGTCCCATATCTGTTAGCACGGGGTGTCGAGATACGAGCCAAGGGGCACCGATGGGCGGCAATTCCCCTATCCGACACATGAGGTAGGCCCCCATGAGGGGAGTATCGTGCGGGCTGTGGTTTCACAACGGCGTGGAGTTGCGCTACAACCGGGTGCCGGGACCCATAGAACGGTAGAGGTGGTAGAAAGGCCTCGCAGCCAGCAGTATGTAAACGCCAAGCCTTATCACTTGGTAAGAAAAACTGCTACCTTTACGGGCCGTTGATTGACGTATTCAATCCGTTTGCCTATTCGAGGCCGTCTGGTAAACCTTTACGGTAGGCACGGACGTTAAACCCCCTTCATGGCATTTATTGTCCCTATCTACTCGCAGGGGGGTCTGTGTCCGTGTGACACTCAGCTTGGAAGGCTGTTTGTAGTCGGACAGGGATCTTTGGTGACTTACGACACCACGGACCTAGTAGCGCAAGGGGGCCCCTGGTACAGTTGATACGCCATGGCGAGGATCTGTACAAAGACCATTCGGGCGTTAACGGTCCCGTGCTCCTGAGTTATGCACGGGTGGCTCTTGGCGTGCCTACCTCCCCCCATAGTTTGCGGGAGGGAAGCACTAAAGGCCTAGCACGATTTTGATGTCCCCTGGTGGGGGGGTGCATCATACGGAAGTCGTGTGAGCTTCGGAGGTGACGGCTCCGCATGACCCGAGTCAAGAAGGGGCTAGCTAGGGAGAACGGCCTTGGTGGAAAATGCCTACGCGCCTATATCTAGCTAGTTTGTGGATTGATGACCACACTGCCTGAGTCGCATTGCTGACTAGTAAACTGAAGGGGCCGCCTGGATGTGAAAAGCAGCGCTTCGTTGTCTGCACAGACGCGGAGTCACAGGTCCAACGAGCCTGGGGTGTGCATGCCCGAATTCGACGTAAGGCTTAACCAATAGGGGGCCGAAGGAGGATCACACCTGCTATGGAGAAGTCCATAGCGAATAGTGTACTACGGGGATGGGTGTGCCCAGGGGACCATGGTCCTTGCCCATCAAGGTGTTGGACTCGTAGTGGCTGGAGGTTGTTACCCAAGTCTTCCAGCTAGTGATGCAATCCCGGGGTTGGATTCCGGATGGTGTGTGCATGCGCCTGATGGAGAAATCTCCGTCTGACAACAACACCTTGTCAGTAAAAAGCCGAAGGTCCAAACTTTTTAGCGGGACCGGGAGATAAAGGCCGAAAGGCTAGGTGCTCCCCTGACGGTATACCTGTAGATGGTTTGCTTGTCCCTATCTACTCGCAGGGGGGTCTGTGTCCGTGTGACACTCAGCTTGGAAGGCTGTTTGTAGTCGGACAGGGATCTTTGGTGACTTACGACACCACGGACCTAGTAGCGCAAGGGGGCCCCTGGTACAGTTGATGCGCCATGGCGAGGATCTGTACAAAGACCATTCGGGCGTTAACGGTCCCGTGCTCCTGAGTTATGCACGGGTGGCTCTTGGCGTGCCTACCTCCCCCCATAGTTTGCGGGAGGGAAGCACTAAAGGCCTAGCACGATTTTGATGTCCCCTGGTGGGGGGGTGCATCATACGGAAGTCGTGTGAGCTTCGGAGGTGACGGCTCCGCATGACCCGAGTCAAGAAGGGGCTAGCTAGGGAGAACGGCCTTGGTGGAAAATGCCTACGCGCCTATATCTAGCTAGTTTGTGGATTGATGACCACACTGCCTGAGTCGCATTGCTGACTAGTAAACTGAAGGGGCCGCCTGGATGTGAAAAGCAGCGCTTCGTTGTCTGCACAGACGCGGAGTCACAGGTCCAACGAGCCTGGGGTGTGCATGCCCGAATTCGACGTAAGGCTTAACCAATAGGGGGCCGAAGGAGGATCACACCTGCTATGGAGAAGTCCATAGCGAATAGTGTACTACGGGGATGGGTGTGCCCAGGGGACCATGGTCCTTGCCCATCAAGGTGTTGGACTCGTAGTGGCTGGAGGTTGTTACCCAAGTCATCCAGCTAGTGATGCAATCCCGGGGTTGGATTCCGGATGGTGTGTGCATGCGCCTGATGGAGAAATCTCCGTCTGACAACAACACCTTGTCAGTAAAAAGCCGAAGGTCCAAACTTTTTAGCGGGACCGGGAGATAAAGGCCGAAAGGCTAGGTGCTCCCCTGACGGTATACCTGTAGATGGTTAGCTTGTCCCTATCTACTCCCGCAGGGGGGTCTGTGTCCGTGTGACACTCAGCTTGGAAGGCTGTTTGTAGTCGGACAGGGATCTTTGGTGACTTACGACACCACGGACCTAGTAGCGCAAGGGGGCCCCTGGTACAGTTGATACGCCATGGCGAGGATCTGTACAAAGACCATTCGGGCGTTAACGGTCCCGTGCTCCTGAGTTATGCACGGGTGGCTCTTGGCGTGCCTACCTCCCCCCATAGTTTGCGGGAGGGAAGCACTAAAGGCCTAGCACGATTTTGATGTCCCCTGGTGGGGGGGTGCATCATACGGAAGTCGTGTGAGCTTCGGAGGTGACGGCTCCGCATGACCCGAGTCAAGAAGGGGCTAGCTAGGGAGAACGGCCTTGGTGGAAAATGCCTACGCGCCTATATCTAGCTAGTTTGTGGATTGATGACCACACTGCCTGAGTCGCATTGCTGACTAGTAAACTGAAGGGGCCGCCTGGATGTGAAAAGCAGCGCTTCGTTGTCTGCACAGACGCGGAGTCACAGGTCCAACGAGCCTGGGGTGTGCATGCCCGAATTCGACGTAAGGCTTAACCAATAGGGGGCCGAAGGAGGATCACACCTGCTATGGAGAAGTCCATAGCGAATAGTGTACTACGGGGATGGGTGTGCCCAGGGGACCATGGTCCTTGCCCATCAAGGTGTTGGACTCGTAGTGGCTGGAGGTTGTTACCCAAGTCATCCAGCTAGTGATGCAATCCCGGGGTTGGATTCCGGATGGTGTGTGCATGCGCCTGATGGAGAAATCTCCGTCTGACAACAACACCTTGTCAGTAAAAAGCCGAAGGTCCAAACTTTTTAGCGGGACCGGGAGATAAAGGCCGAAAGGCTAGGTGCTCCCCTGACGGTATACCTGTAGATGGTTTGCTTGTCCCTATCTACTCAGTTGCAGTTGAGCACTCGGTGTGTACGGTCGTGTTATTCGATAGCTGTCTCGCGCGTGTTTTCGTTTTGATAGTCGTTAGCTCGTTTTGCTCCTGCAACTTGGTGGTAGTGCTGGTTGATTAAGTTCCCCGCTGCCACCGCTTGAAAGTCGCGGTTTTTTCGCGTTTTTTCGCGGTTTTTCGCGTGTTTTTGACAGTTGGTACGTTTTGGACAGTGCAAAAACCTTTACATCGTGGTAAAGGTTGACGGACGTCATTGGATCGCAGTGTTTGTGGTCTTGTTGGACGCGCCCCAGTGTGACGCGTATTTTGAGGGGTCATCCTCCAAAATCCGTCGCGGTTTTTCGCGTGTTTTGTTGACATTTTCGGTTTTTGACAGTGTAAAACTTTTACACTGCCGTAAAGGTGGACGGACGTCATCGGATCCCATCGTGTGTGGTCTTGTTGGACGCGCCCCAGTGAGACGCGTGTTTTGAGGGGTCAACCTTCAAAATTCGTCGTGATTTACGCGAGTTACGCGCGAAAGATTCTTTCGCGTTGTACGATTTGTGCGAAGTTGGACGTGTCGGCAACTGTAAATGATACGGTTGCTTGTTGACAACGATATTTGTGCTTGCGTTGTGTGCATTTTCGGTGAGTACGATTTTTGCTTGTTGCTACCCGGTGTTTGTGCACTCAGTGCACGTGGACTCGTGTATATCGCTGCTAAAGTTGGACAACGACCGGTCGTCCAACCAGTCGTCCAACTTGTCGTCCAACTTATCGTCCAACTTGTTGTACGATAAGTTGGAAGTCAACTTTTTGGTCCAACTTGTTGTCCAACTTGTCGTCCAACTTGTCGTCCAACTTGTTGTACGACAGGTTGCACCAACTTTTTGGACTTTTGAGGCGATTGGTTGAACGACTTGGAGTTTTTCAACTTTTTCGAGTGATCTGAGTGTATGAGCACTATGGCCCGCGGCTCGGGAAAAAAGTCGAAGACAGAGACGACTTCTAGTGACGCTGTTGATAAGAGTGCTGATGCTGATAGTCCTCCTCCGAAGAGGAAGGAGGCGGTTGCAAGGCCAGATGGTGACGAAAATTCGACTGATCACTCTGACGATATGTCGGTAAGTAGTGCTGAAACCGAAGTAGGTGCCGCCTGTGGTGGCGCAAGGAAGATGGATGACGACATGAGTTGCAAAACTCTGGAAGGAGCAGCCAAGGTGAGTGTTGGCGCCAGAAAGAAAGATGCTGTCCCTGATGAGATAGCCAAGCTGAAGCAGTTCAGAGCGGGTATTGAGACGGTTTTGCTGGATTCGAACGTCGACTTGGATGCGGTATTGAAGGTTAGTAGTATAATTGCAGGTGCGGAGGAGACAATTATTCGCCTCATAGAGGCGAATGCATGTTTGCGGGGGGAAAACGAGACCCTTAAGGGCCTCGTCCACCGGATGCCGGTAGTGGATGATCGGGCGGCGCCTGCTGCCAAGACTACGAAGCCGGTGAAAGTGTTGTCGGCGTTAGAAAAAGCTGGAGCTGCTGTAGGTCTCAAACTTAAGCCTCGTGAGATAAGAGAAACGTGGTCGGTTGTTGTGAAGGGTGGGGACCACTCCCCAAGAGAAATAGAAAATATAGTCCATACGAAAATCATCCCGAAGTTGACGGATGTAAGAGTACATCATGCTGCCCCTCGGAAAGGTGGTGGGTTAGAAATCAGGCTTCCCTCAAGAGTTGAAACGAAGGACTTTTTGAAGAATGGAAATTTTAAGGAGTTTGGCCTTGAAGCTGAAAGACTGCGTAAAGGGCCGCAGATGGTGCTGAAGAACGTGCATTGTGATATACCGTCCAGTAAGATACTGGACGAAATATATGAAAATAACATGTACGAAAAGATTCCTGATGAGAATTATTACAAGAAGAATCTCAGGATAGCTAGTCGTCCTATAAAACAGGGCCCTGATGCTACGGCGGACGTGGTCCTGGAGGGATCGCCACAGGTGGTAGAGAGGATGGTTGCGCAGGAACGAATTTATGTAGGAAGCCATGCATATCGCGTGATGCTTCGGGAGCCATTCCCAGTATGTTGGCGATGCGTGGGATTCGATCACATCGCGAAAAATTGCAAGTCCACTGAGATCGTCTGCAGACATTGCAGTGGTGAGGGGCATCGTGCCCGTTTCTGTCGAAAGAATCAGCATTGCCGTAACTGTGCGGCAAGAGGACTGGCTGCTGACCATGAAATGTTGTCCTCGGACTGCCCTGTGTACATGAGGAGAGTTGAGCGTGTACAAGCGAGGCATTAGGTGACTGGCTAGGTATGGCGATGCTAATACTTAGCGTCTTCCTATACCTAGGTACGTCTCTGTTGGCATCCCCGTTGCATGGTGGGTAGACTGGTGCTACCCACTTATGTGACTCTACGGGAGATGGTGTATGAATGATGGATGTATGAGATGAGTGAATGGGATGAATGTATATAAATGTGAGTGTGTTTTACCCCTTCCGGATTTGTTGTAGGCCGTAGGTTAGCTTCCATCGGTTAGGTTGCACGGGTGTCACATAAGCCCCGGAGAGCCACTGCCTCAGTGACTCTTCGCGTGACAAAGAGGTTGGCCCCCAAGTGGGAGTATCGTGCTGGCTGTGGTTTCGCGAATAGCGTGGAGTTGCGCTCTATTCAACCGGGTGCCGGGACCCTAGAACGGCAGAGGCAGCCCTCGCATCTAGCAGTATGTTACTGTTACCTCCACACTGCTGGAGTGGGCGCCTGATTGACGTCACAAATTCAATCCGTTGGCCTATTCGCGGCCCGTCTGGTAAGTCTCCACGACAGGTACGGACGTTAAACCCCCCTCGGATATATTCTGTCCCTATCTACTCGGGAGCCATTCCCAGTATGTTGGCGATGCGTGGGATTCGATCACATCGCGAAAAATTGCAAGTCCACTGAGATCGTCTGCAGACATTGCAGTGGTGAGGGGCATCGTGCCCGTTTCTGTCGAAAGAATCAGCATTGCCGTAACTGTGCGGCAAGAGGACTGGCTGCTGACCATGAAATGTTGTCCTCGGACTGCCCTGTGTACATGAGGAGAGTTGAGCGTGTACAAGCGAGGCATTAGGTGACTGGCTAGGTATGGCGATGCTAATACTTAGCGTCTTCCTATACCTAGGTACGTCTCTGTTGGCATCCCCGTTGCATGGTGGGTAGACTGGTGCTACCCACTTATGTGACTCTACGGGAGATGGTGTATGAATGATGGATGTATGAGATGAGTGAATGGGATGAATGTATATAAATGTGAGTGTGTTTTACCCCTTCCGGATTTGTTGTAGGCCGTAGGTTAGCTTCCATCGGTTAGGTTGCACGGGTGTCACATAAGCCCCGGAGAGCCACTGCCTCAGTGACTCTTCGCGTGACAAAGAGGTTGGCCCCCAAGTGGGAGTATCGTGCTGGCTGTGGTTTCGCGAATAGCGTGGAGTTGCGCTCTATTCAACCGGGTGCCGGGACCCTAGAACGGCAGAGGCAGCCCTCGCATCTAGCAGTATGTTACTGTTACCTCCACACTGCTGGAGTGGGCGCCTGATTGACGTCACAAATTCAATCCGTTGGCCTATTCGCGGCCCGTCTGGTAAGTCTCCACGACAGGTACGGACGTTAAACCCCCCCCTCGGATATTCTGTCCCTATCTACTCAGTTGCAGTTGAGCACTCGGTGTGTACGGTCGTGTTTTCGATAGCCATCTCGCGCGTGTTTTTCTTTTCGGTGTCGTTTAGCTCGCTTAGCTCCTGCAACTTGGTGGTCAGCGCTGGTTGATTAAGTTCCCCGCTGCCACCACACGGAAATCCCGGTTTTCGTGGTGATTCCTCGTGATATTCGTTCGGGATATTTTGATTTCGTTGTATCGCGGTTTTCGGTGGACGGACGTTGGTGTATCGCGGATTTCTTGGTGCTATTGGACGCTCCGTCGCGGGGCGCGTATTTCAAGATATCAACCGTCGTGATCCGTCGCGATTTACGGAAGATATTCGCGAAAGATAGGTGTCACGTGGTGTGTTTTTCGCCATTTAGACGTGTCGGCAACGGTATCTTATACTGTTGCCTGGTGTTGTCGAGATTTGCTGGCCGGTTGTCGGGTCGTTGTGCTTGGCGACGAGTACAAGTGCACTTGGCACCATATAGTGAAGTGTTTTAGCAAATAAAGTGTGTTTGGCATTGTGCTGCTTTGCTGCCGCGAGCCGCTGCTTTGCTGCCGCTGCCCGCTGCCAGCAATCAGTTTCGGACAGTTTCGCTGCTTTGACAGTGAATTTTCGCTGTTTTGCTGCTTTGCTGCCCGGCAGCGCTGCTTGCTGCCCGGCAGCGCTGTTTCGCTGTTTGGACGTTTTTCTGCTGTTTTGCGTTATTTAACGTGGAATAAGTTGTTTCGGGTGATTTTGAGCATATTTGCCATATTAGTCTGACGAGTGACCTGAGTGTGTGAGCATTATGCCTCGCGGCTCGGGGAAGAAATCAAAGACGGAGACGACTTCTAGTGACGCTGTTGATAAGAGTGCTGATGCTGATAGTCCTCCTCCGAAGAGGAAGGAGGCGGTTGCAAGGCCAGATGGTGACGAAAATTCGACTGATCACTCTGACGATATGTCGGTAAGTAGTGCTGAAACCGAAGTAGGTGCCGCCTGTGGTGGCGCAAGGAAGATGGATGACGACATGAGTTGCAAAACTCTGGAAGGAGCAGCCAAGGTGAGTGTTGGCGCCAGAAAGAAAGATGCTGTCCCTGATGAGATAGCCAAGCTGAAGCAGTTCAGAGCGGGTATTGAGACGGTTTTGCTGGATTCGAACGTCGACTTGGATGCGGTATTGAAGGTTAGTAGTATAATTGCAGGTGCGGAGGAGACAATTATTCGCCTCATAGAGGCGAATGCATGTTTGCGGGGGGAAATCGAGACCCTTAAGGGCCTCGTCCACCGGATGCCGGTAGTGGATGATCGGGCGGCGCCTGCTGCCAAGACTACGAAGCCGGTGAAAGTGTTGTCGGCGTTAGAAAAAGCTGGAGCTGCTGTAGGTCTCAAACTTAAGCCTCGTGAGATAAGGGAAACGTGGTCGGTTGTTGTGAAGGGTGGGGACCACTCCCCAAGAGAAATAGAAAATATAGTCCATACGAAAATCATCCCGAAGTTGACGGATGTAAGAGTACATCATGCTGCCCCTCGGAAAGGTGGTGGGTTAGAAATCAGGCTTCCCTCAAGAGTTGAAACGAAGGACTTTTTGAAGAATGGAAATTTTAAGGAGTTTGGCCTTGAAGCTGAAAGACTGCGTAAAGGGCCGCAGATGGTGCTGAAGAACGTGCATTGTGATATACCGTCCAGTAAGATACTGGACGAAATATATGAAAATAACATGTACGAAAAGATTCCTGATGAGAATTATTACAAGAAGAATCTCAGGATAGCTAGTCGTCCTATAAAACAGGGCCCTGATGCTACGGCGGACGTGGTCCTGGAGGGATCGCCACAGGTGGTAGAGAGGATGGTTGCGCAGGAACGAATTTATGTAGGAAGCCATGCATATCGCGTGATGCTTCGGGAGCCATTCCCAGTATGTTGGCGATGCGTGGGATTCGATCACATCGCGAAAAATTGCAAGTCCACTGAGATCGTCTGCAGACATTGCAGTGGTGAGGGGCATCGTGCCCGTTTCTGTCGAAAGAATCAGCATTGCCGTAACTGTGCGGCAAGAGGACTGGCTGCTGACCATGAAATGTTGTCCTCGGACTGCCCTGTGTACATGAGG
>CATIXY010000003.1:252500-260000 GCA_949715475.1 Microchrysa polita
AGCGGTTCGTTTTCGAACCACCCAAATATAGAAGCTCATAAACTAAAAACTTCTTGTGATTCTTATCAAATTATAATTTTAATAGAAAAATACATGCTTTTACTTATTGAATGGAATCGTTTCAATAAATTTCATGGATTTCATATATACTTTTTTTAATTTTGAAAAATGGTCGAAAAAAGATGGTCACCCTATTTTCTAAAACTATAATATTATTAATAACATATATACCTGCAAATGACCTAAATCGATAGACGACAGTCTAACAGTGCTGATAACATCAAAATAAAGTTAAAAATATAAATTATTCAATATAAAAAAAATTATTGAAAATGGTGGTTCGAAAACGAACCACCAGTACAAAATGGGTTAAGCCTCGTGAGATAAGGGAAACGTGGTCGGTTGTTGTGAAGGGTGGGGACCACTCCCCAAGAGAAATAGAAAATATAGTCCATACGAAAATCATCCCGAAGTTGACGGATGTAAGAGTACATCATGCTGCCCCTCGGAAAGGTGGTGGGTTAGAAATCAGGCTTCCCTCAAGAGTTGAAACGAAGGACTTTTTGAAGAATGGAAATTTTAAGGAGTTTGGCCTTGAAGCTGAAAGACTGCGTAAAGGGCCGCAGATGGTGCTGAAGAACGTGCATTGTGATATACCGTCCAGTAAGATACTGGACGAAATATATGAAAATAACATGTACGAAAAGATTCCTGATGAGAATTATTACAAGAAGAATCTCAGGATAGCTAGTCGTCCTATAAAACAGGGCCCTGATGCTACGGCGGACGTGGTCCTGGAGGGATCGCCACTGGTGGTAGAGAGGATGGTTGCGCAGGAACGAATTTATGTAGGAAGCCATGCATATCGCGTGATGCTTCGGGAGCCATTCCCAGTATGTTGGCGATGCGTGGGATTCGATCACATCGCGAAAAATTGCAAGTCCACTGAGATCGTCTGCAGACATTGCAGTGGTGAGGGGCATCGTGCCCGTTTCTGTCGAAAGAATCAGCATTGCCGTAACTGTGCGGCAAGAGGACTGGCTGCTGACCATGAAATGTTGTCCTCGGACTGCCCTGTGTACATGAGGAGAGTTGAGCGTGTACAAGCGAGGCATTAGGTGACTGGCTAGGTATGGCGATGCTAATACTTAGCGTCTTCCTATACCTAGGTACGTCTCTGTTGGCATCCCCGTTGCATGGTGGGTAGACTGGTGCTACCCACTTATGTGACTCTACGGGAGATGGTGTATGAATGATGGATGTATGAGATGAGTGAATGGGATGAATGTATATAAATGTGAGTGTGTTTTACCCCTTCCGGATTTGTTGTAGGCCGTAGGTTAGCTTCCATCGGTTAGGTTGCACGGGTGTCACATAAGCCCCGGAGAGTCACTGCCTCAGTGACTCTTCGCGTGACAAAGAGGTTGGCCCCCAAGTGGGAGTATCGTGCTGGCTGTGGTTTCGCGAATAGCGTGGAGTTGCGCTCTATTCAACCGGGTGCCGGGACCCTAGAACGGCAGAGGCAGCCCTCGCATCTAGCAGTATGTTACTGTTACCTCCACACTGCTGGAGTGGGCGCCTGATTGACGTCACAAATTCAATCCGTTGGCCTATTCGCGGCCCGTCTGGTAAGTCTCCACGACAGGTACGGACGTTAAACCCCCCTCGGATATATTCTGTCCCTATCTACTTGTTGGCGATGCGTGGGATTCGATCACATCGCGAAAAATTGCAAGTCCACTGAGATCGTCTGCAGACATTGCAGTGGTGAGGGGCATCGTGCCCGTTTCTGTCGAAAGAATCAGCATTGCCGTAACTGTGCGGCAAGAGGACTGGCTGCTGACCATGAAATGTTGTCCTCGGACTGCCCTGTGTACATGAGGAGAGTTGAGCGTGTACAAGCGAGGCATTAGGTGACTGGCTAGGTATGGCGATGCTAATACTTAGCGTCTTCCTATACCTAGGTACGTCTCTGTTGGCATCCCCGTTGCATGGTGGGTAGACTGGTGCTACCCACTTATGTGACTCTACGGGAGATGGTGTATGAATGATGGATGTATGAGATGAGTGAATGGGATGAATGTATATAAATGTGAGTGTGTTTTACCCCTTCCGGATTTGTTGTAGGCCGTAGGTTAGCTTCCATCGGTTAGGTTGCACGGGTGTCACATAAGCCCCGGAGAGCCACTGCCTCAGTGACTCTTCGCGTGACAAAGAGGTTGGCCCCCAAGTGGGAGTATCGTGCTGGCTGTGGTTTCGCGAATAGCGTGGAGTTGCGCTCTATTCAACCGGGTGCCGGGACCCTAGAACGGCAGAGGCAGCCCTCGCATCTAGCAGTATGTTACTGTTACCTCCACACTGCTGGAGTGGGCGCCTGATTGACGTCACAAATTCAATCCGTTGGCCTATTCGCGGCCCGTCTGGTAAGTCTCCACGACAGGTACGGACGTTAAACCCCCCTCGGATATTCTGTCCCTATCTACTCCCCGCAGGGGGGTCTGTGTCCGTGTGACACTCAGCTTGGAAGGCTGTTTGTAGTCGGACAGGGATCTTTGGTGACTTACGACACCACGGACCTAGTAGCGCAAGGGGGCCCCTGGTACAGTTGATACGCCATGGCGAGGATCTGTACAAAGACCATTCGGGCGTTAACGGTCCCGTGCTCCTGAGTTATGCACGGGTGGCTCTTGGCGTGCCTACCTCCCCCCATAGTTTGCGGGAGGGAAGCACTAAAGGCCTAGCACGATTTTGATGTCCCCTGGTGGGGGGGTGCATCATACGGAAGTCGTGTGAGCTTCGGAGGTGACGGCTCCGCATGACCCGAGTCAAGAAGGGGCTAGCTAGGGAGAACGGCCTTGGTGGAAAATGCCTACGCGCCTATATCTAGCTAGTTTGTGGATTGATGACCACACTGCCTGAGTCGCATTGCTGACTAGTAAACTGAAGGGGCCGCCTGGATGTGAAAAGCAGCGCTTCGTTGTCTGCACAGACGCGGAGTCACAGGTCCAACGAGCCTGGGGTGTGCATGCCCGAATTCGACGTAAGGCTTAACCAATAGGGGGCCGAAGGAGGATCACACCTGCTATGGAGAAGTCCATAGCGAATAGTGTACTACGGGGATGGGTGTGCCCAGGGGACCATGGTCCTTGCCCATCAAGGTGTTGGACTCGTAGTGGCTGGAGGTTGTTACCCAAGTCATCCAGCTAGTGATGCAATCCCGGGGTTGGATTCCGGATGGTGTGTGCATGCGCCTGATGGAGAAATCTCCGTCTGACAACAACACCTTGTCAGTAAAAAGCCGAAGGTCCAAACTTTTTAGCGGGACCGGGAGATAAAGGCCGAAAGGCTAGGTGCTCCCCTGACGGTATACCTGTAGATGGTTTGCTTGTCCCTATCTACTACTCCCGCAGGGGGGTCTGTGTCCGTGTGACACTCAGCTTGGAAGGCTGTTTGTAGTCGGACAGGGATCTTTGGTGACTTACGACACCACGGACCTAGTAGCGCAAGGGGGCCCCTGGTACAGTTGATACGCCATGGCGAGGATCTGTACAAAGACCATTCGGGCGTTAACGGTCCCGTGCTCCTGAGTTATGCACGGGTGGCTCTTGGCGTGCCTACCTCCCCCCATAGTTTGCGGGAGGGAAGCACTAAAGGCCTAGCACGATTTTGATGTCCCCTGGTGGGGGGGTGCATCATACGGAAGTCGTGTGAGCTTCGGAGGTGACGGCTCCGCATGACCCGAGTCAAGAAGGGGCTAGCTAGGGAGAACGGCCTTGGTGGAAAATGCCTACGCGCCTATATCTAGCTAGTTTGTGGATTGATGACCACACTGCCTGAGTCGCATTGCTGACTAGTAAACTGAAGGGGCCGCCTGGATGTGAAAAGCAGCGCTTCGTTGTCTGCACAGACGCGGAGTCACAGGTCCAACGAGCCTGGGGTGTGCATGCCCGAATTCGACGTAAGGCTTAACCAATAGGGGGCCGAAGGAGGATCACACCTGCTATGGAGAAGTCCATAGCGAATAGTGTACTACGGGGATGGGTGTGCCCAGGGGACCATGGTCCTTGCCCATCAAGGTGTTGGACTCGTAGTGGCTGGAGGTTGTTACCCAAGTCATCCAGCTAGTGATGCAATCCCGGGGTTGGATTCCGGATGGTGTGTGCATGCGCCTGATGGAGAAATCTCCGTCTGACAACAACACCTTGTCAGTAAAAAGCCGAAGGTCCAAATTTTTTAGCGGGACCGGGAGATAAAGGCCGAAAGGCTAGGTGCTCCCCTGACGGTATACCTGTAGATGGTTTGCTTGTCCCTATCTACTCAGTTGCAATCGAGCACTCGGACCGAGCAGTCGTGTTTTCGCTAGTCCATCCCGTGTATTTTCGCTTGTTTGTTTTCCGGTTGCAACTGTGGTAAGCTGACCACGAGTGCGTTGAGGTAGTGCGTGAGGTGAAATTCCCCGCTACTTCCGCAAAGGAGTTCGCGTTTTTTCGCGATTTTTCGCGTGTTTTGTGACTTTGTACGATTTTGACAGTGCAAAAACCTTTACACCGCGGTAAAGGTGGACGGACGTAATCGGATCGCAGTGTTTGTGGTCTCGTTGGACGCGCCCCAGTGAGACGCGTATTTTGAGGGGTCAACCGTCAAAATCCGTCGCGATTTACGCGAGTTACGCGCGAAAGATTGTTTCGCGTTGTACGATTTGTGCGAAGTTGGACGTGTCGGCAACTGTAAATGATACGGTTGCTTGTTGACAACGATATTTGTGCTTGCGTTGTGTGCATTTTCGGTGAGTACGATTTTTGCTTGTTGCTACCCGGTGTTTGTGCACTCAGTGCACGTGGACTCGTGTATATCGCTGCTAAAGTTGGACAACGACCGGTCGTCCAACCAGTCGTCCAACTTGTCGTCCAACTTATCGTCCAACTTGTTGTACGATAAGTTGGAAGTCAACTTTTTGGTCCAACTTGTTGTCCAACTTGTCGTCCAACTTGTCGTCCAACTTGTTGTACGACAGGTTGCACCAACTTTTTGGACTTTTGAGGCGATTGGTTGAACGACTTGGAGTTTTTCAACTTTTTCGAGTGATCTGAGTGTATGAGCACTATGGCCCGCGGCTCGGGAAAAAAGTCGAAGACAGAGACGACTTCTAGTGACGCTGTTGATAAGAGTGCTGATGCTGATAGTCCTCCTCCGAAGAGGAAGGAGGCGGTTGCAAGGCCAGATGGTGACGAAAATTCGACTGATCACTCTGACGATATGTCGGTAAGTAGTGCTGAAACCGAAGTAGGTGCCGCCTGTGGTGGCGCAAGGAAGATGGATGACGACATGAGTTGCAAAACTCTGGAAGGAGCAGCCAAGGTGAGTGTTGGCGCCAGAAAGAAAGATGCTGTCCCTGATGAGATAGCCAAGCTGAAGCAGTTCAGAGCGGGTATTGAGACGGTTTTGCTGGATTCTAACGTCGACTTGGATGCGGTATTGAAGGTTAGTAGTATAATTGCAGGTGCGGAGGAGACAATTATTCGCCTCATAGAGGCGAATGCATGTTTGCGGGGGGAAAACGAGACCCTTAAGGGCCTCGTCCACCGGATGCCGGTAGTGGATGATCGGGCGGCGCCTGCTGCCAAGACTACGAAGCCGGTGAAAGTGTTGTCGGCGTTAGAAAAAGCTGGAGCTGCTGTAGGTCTCAAACTTAAGCCTCGTGAGATAAGGGAAACGTGGTCGGTTGTTGTGAAGGGTGGGGACCACTCCCCAAGAGAAATAGAAAATATAGTCCATACGAAAATCATCCCGAAGTTGACGGATGTAAGAGTACATCATGCTGCCCCTCGGAAAGGTGGTGGGTTAGAAATCAGGCTTCCCTCAAGAGTTGAAACGAAGGACTTTTTGAAGAATGGAAATTTTAAGGAGTTTGGCCTTGAAGCTGAAAGACTGCGTAAAGGGCCGCAGATGGTGCTGAAGAACGTGCATTGTGATATACCGTCCAGTAAGATACTGGACGAAATATATGAAAATAACATGTACGAAAAGATTCCTGATGAGAATTATTACAAGAAGAATCTCAGGATAGCTAGTCGTCCTATAAAACAGGGCCCTGATGCTACGGCGGACGTGGTCCTGGAGGGATCGCCACTGGTGGTAGAGAGGATGGTTGCGCAGGAACGAATTTATGTAGGAAGCCATGCATATCGCGTGATGCTTCGGGAGCCATTCCCAGTATGTTGGCGATGCGTGGGATTCGATCACATCGCGAAAAATTGCAAGTCCACTGAGATCGTCTGCAGACATTGCAGTGGTGAGGGGCATCGTGCCCGTTTCTGTCGAAAGAATCAGCATTGCCGTAACTGTGCGGCAAGAGGACTGGCTGCTGACCATGAAATGTTGTCCTCGGACTGCCCTGTGTACATGAGGAGAGTTGAGCGTGTACAAGCGAGGCATTAGGTGACTGGCTAGGTATGGCGATGCTAATACTTAGCGTCTTCCTATACCTAGGTACGTCTCTGTTGGCATCCCCGTTGCATGGTGGGTAGACTGGTGCTACCCACTTATGTGACTCTACGGGAGATGGTGTATGAATGATGGATGTATGAGATGAGTGAATGGGATGAATGTATATAAATGTGAGTGTGTTTTACCCCTTCCGGATTTGTTGTAGGCCGTAGGTTAGCTTCCATCGGTTAGGTTGCACGGGTGTCACATAAGCCCCGGAGAGCCACTGCCTCAGTGACTCTTCGCGTGACAAAGAGGTTGGCCCTAAAGTGGGAGTATCGTGCTGGCTGTGGTTTCGCGAATAGCGTGGAGTTGCGCTCTATTCAACCGGGTGCCGGGACCCTAGAACGGCAGAGGCAGCCCTCGCATCTAGCAGTATGTTACTGTTACCTCCACACTGCTGGAGTGGGCGCCTGATTGACGTCACAAATTCAATCCGTTGGCCTATTCGCGGCCCGTCTGGTAAGTCTCCACGACAGGTACGGACGTTAAACCCCCCTCGGATATATATTCTGTCCCTATCTACTTTCTAGCGAAACCACAGCCAAGGGAACGGGCTTGGAAAAATTAGCGGGGAAAGAAGACCCTGTTGAGCTTGACACTAATCTGGCATTGTAAGGAGACATAAGAGGTGTAGCATAAGTGGGAGATAGTAGAAACTTGTTTTTATTATCAACAATGAAATACCACTACTCTTATTGTTTCCTTACTTACTTGATTAAATGGAGCGTGTATCATACATAGCTGTTATTATATTATTTTAATATTTAATGGTATTTTGTATAGATATGAGTTTCTGGTTCAAAGTATCAAGAGTTTGTTATATAACCCAAACAAATTGTATGAAATTGATCTTATGTCATGTTTGTGATAAAGTAATATAATTTGGTATGACTATTATACTCAGATATGATCCAATTCAAGGACATTGCCAGGTGGGGTGTTCGACTGGGGCGGTACATCTCTCAAATAATAACGGAGGTGTCCCAAGGCCAGCTCAGTGCGGACAGAAAC
>CATIXY010000003.1:262500-280000 GCA_949715475.1 Microchrysa polita
TATATTATATGCATGAGAAGTTGCCCGCTAAGCAAAAAACAAGGACAAAGTCAAAGATTTGACAAGGATACATTACTAAGTAATGAAAAATGATAAGAAAAAGAGACAAACATTTCCTGACACGTATAACATTTTCCATGAAAATAAAAATTTTATAAGAAATCGATAAAAAAACAAAAAAAAAATAAAAATTTCTTTGCTAAAAGAACTTAAAAAAAAAAATTTATAAGGCGCCTTATACTACAAAGTAATTTTTATAAGGAGCTTCATAAAAAGTAATTTTTATAAGGCGCCTCATACAAACATTTTACTAGCTCATACAAAAAAAGAGTTTAATACAAACACATTTCCTGGCACGTATAACATTTTCGATGAAAATAAAAATTTTATAAGGTTTCTTTAAAAACGGAAAAAAAATGAAAAATTGTAAGTTTTGAAAATTTTATAAGGAAGTGATACAACATTTTTCACTAGCTCATATACACTCTGGTGAACTTTGACGAATTTTATAAGGAAGTGATACAACTTTTTTACTAGGTACAGAAAGAATGACTTCGCATGGCAAAAAAGTACTGTGGGCATGTGGTCGGAGAGCAAAGAAATGAATTGGTTTTTAATAAGAAGTAACGATTCTGTGCTAAAAGATAGTAAAAAAAAATTTATAAAAAGTAATTTTTATAAGGCGCCTCAAAAAAATATTTTACTAGCTCATACAAAAAAAATTTGTATAAGGAACCTTTAAGACCGAGAAAATGACACAAAAAATGACTTCGACTGACATTTTATAAGGCGGCTTTACAAAAAATTTTACTAGCTCATACAAAAGTTGGTTAATATCAAAAAGAGTTTAACACAAATACATTTCCTGGCACGTATAACATTTTCGATGAAAATAAAAATTTTATAAGGTTTCTTTAAAAACGGAAAAAAAATGAAAAATTGTAAGTTTTGAAAATTTTATAAGGAAGTGATACAACATTTTTCACTAGCTCATATACACTCTGGTGAACTTTGACGAATTTTATAAGGAAGTGATACAACTTTTTTACTAGGTACAGAAAGAATGACTTCGCATGGCAAAAAAGTACTGTGGGCATGTGGTCGGAGAGCAAAGAAATGAATTGGTTTTTAATAAGAAGTAACGATTCTGTGCTAAAAGATAGTAAAAAAAAATTTATAAAAAGTAATTTTTATAAGGCGCCTCAAAAAAATATTTTACTAGCTCATACAAAAAAAATTTGTATAAGGAACCTTTAAGACCGAGAAAATGACACAAAAAATGACTTCGACTGACATTTTATAAGGCGGCTTTACAAAAAGATTTTACTAGCTCATACAAAAGTTGGTTAATATCAAAAAGAGTTTAACACAAATACATTTCCTGGCACGTATAACATTTTCGATGAAAATAAAAATTTTATAAGGTTTCTTTAAAAACGGAAAAAAAATGAAAAATTGTAAGTTTTGAAAATTTTATAAGGAAGTGATACAACATTTTTCACTAGCTCATATACACTCTGGTGAACTTTGTCGAATTTTATAAGGAAGTGATACAACTTTTTTACTAGGTACAGAAAGAATGACTTCGCATGGCAAAAAAGTACTGTGGGCATGTGGTCGGAGAGCAAAGAAATGAATTGGTTTTTAATAAGAAGTAACGATTCTGTGCTAAAAGATGGTAAAAAAAAATTTATAAAAAGTAATTTTTATAAGGCGCCTCAAAAAAATATTTTACTAGCTCATACAAAAAAAATTTGTATAAGGAACCTTTAAGACCGAGAAAATGACACAAAAAATGACTTCGACTGACATTTTATAAGGCGGCTTTACAAAAAGATTTTACTAGCTCATACAAAAGTTGGTTAATATCAAAAAGAGTTTAATACAAATACATTTCCTGGCACGTATAACATTTTCGATGAAAATAAAAATTTTATAAGGTTTCTTTAAAAACGGAAAAAAAATGAAAAATTGTGAGTTTTGAAAATTTTATAAGGAAGTGATACAACATTTTTCACTAGCTCATATACACTCTGATGAACTTTGACGAATTTTATAAGGAAGTGATACAACTTTTTTACTAGGTACAGAAAGAATGACTTCGCATGCCAAAAAAGTACTGGGGGTATGTGACCGGAGAGCAAAGAAATGAATTGGTTTTTAATAAGAAGTAACGATTCTGTGCTAAAAGAAAAAAAAAAGAATTTTATAAGGCGCTTTATACTACAAAATAATTTTTATAAGGAGCTCATACAAAAAGTCATTTTTATAAGGCAAAGCGCCTACAAAAAAAGATTTTACTAGCTCATACAAAATAAAAATTGTATAAGGAATCTATAAGACGGAGAAGATGACGCAAAAAATGGGCTCCACTGCCATTTTTATAAGGCGCTTTATAAAAAGTGATTTTTATAAGGCGCCTCATACAAAGATTTTACTAGCTCATACAAAATAAAAATTGTATAAGGAATCTATAAGGCGGAGAAGATGACGCAAAAAATGGGCTCGACTGACATTTTTATAAGGCGCTTTATAAAAAGTGATTTTAATAAGGCGCCTTATACAAACATTTTACTAGCTCATACAAAAAAAAATTGTATAAGGAATTGATAAAATTGGAGGAAAAATTATAAAAAAATATGCGCAATTTATGAAAATTTGTCAGTGTTTATAAGGAGTTAATGTGAACTAGTTTACTAGCTCATATACACTTTGATGAACTTTGACGAATTTGATAAGGCAGTGATACAACTTTTTTACTAGGTTCAGAAAGAATGACTTCGCGTGCCCAAAAAGTACTGTGGGCTAGTAACCGTCGCTGACACTAAAGTATAAGGGACCTTTAAGAAATGACTTGTAATGATGATTTTCGTAGAAAACTCGGATACTTTAGTAAAGTATAAGGGGCCTTTAAGAAATGACTTGTGATGATGATTTTCTTAGGGGATACTCGGATACTTATACCAGGTATGACCATGAATAAATGTTACTATATTATTTATTAATGATAGTAGCGCACGTTCTTATATGGTCGCGGAGAGTCTACGATTCGTTGTATTGTACTCTCCACCATTCGACTTGTCTAATAATTGCGACTGCTCTAATAGAATATATGATATTCAATAAAGAAAATGCAAAGATAATAGTATTATAGAGAAATAAAAGTAATATAATACGAACAACCTGTTCAAAAGTTAATGAAATTAAATACATTTTATTAGAAATGTAAGAAAAAGAATAGCAAAATGTAAATTTTGTTATTGAAATGGAAAAATGTATACATAAAATGTATGCATAGAAATATTATTCTGGTTGATCCTGCCAGTAGTTATATGCTTGTCTCAAAGATTAAGCCATGCATGTCTAAGTACACACGAATTAAAAGTGAAACCGCAAAAGGCTCATTATATCAGTTATGGTTCCTTAGATTGTTAACAGTTACTTGGATAACTGTGGTAATTCTAGAGCTAATACATGCAATATAAACACGAAACATTTATGTACGTGTGCTTTTATTAGGCTAAAACCAAGCGATCTTTCGGGATTGTTATATTGGTTGAACTCTGGATAATTTGCAGATCGTATGGTCTCGTACCGACGACAAATCTTTCAAATGTCTGCCCTATCAACTATTGATGGTAGTATCTTGGACTACCATGGTTGCAACGGGTAACGGGGAATCAGGGTTCGATTCCGGAGAGGGAGCCTGAGAAACGGCTACCACATCTAAGGAAGGCAGCAGGCGCGTAAATTACCCACTCCCAGCTCGGGGAGGTAGTGACGAAAAATAACAATACAGGACTCATATCCGAGGCCCTGTAATTGGAATGAGTACACTTTAAATCCTTTAACGAGGACCCATTGGAGGGCAAGTCTGGTGCCAGCCGCCGCGGTAATTCCAGCTCCAATAGCGTATATTAAAGTTGTTGCGGTTAAAACGTTCGTAGTTGAATTTGTGCTTCATACGGGTAGTACGCCTTTATACGGGTCCGTACGTTACCATTGTATGTAAGCGTATTACCGGTGGAGTTCTAATATATGATTAATTTTCGGATTGTCATATGTTAACTTCTATTTAAACCTGCTTCAGTCCTCTTAATCGAGTGTTGTTGTGGGCCGGTACAATTACTTTGAACAAATTAGAGTGCTTAAAGCAGGCTCCAAATGCCTGAATATTTTGTGCATGGAATAATGGAATAAGACCTCTGTTCTACTTTCATTGGTTTTTAGATCAAGAGGTAATGATTAATAGAAGCAGTTGGGGGCATTGGTATTACGACGCGAGAGGTGAAATTCTTGGACCGTCGTAAGACTAACTTAAGCGAAAGCATTTGCCAAAGATGTTTTCATTAATCAAGAACGAAAGTTAGAGGTTCGAAGGCGATCAGATACCGCCCTAGTTCTAACCATAAACGATGCCAGCTAGCAATTGGGTGTAGCTACTACTATGGCTCTCTCAGTCGCTTCCCGGGAAACCAAAGCTTTTGGGCTCCGGGGGAAGTATGGTTGCAAAGCTGAAACTTAAAGGAATTGACGGAAGGGCACCACCAGGAGTGGAGCCTGCGGCTTAATTTGACTCAACACGGGAAAACTTACCAGGTCCGAACATAAATGAGTAAGACAGATTGATAGCTCTTTCTCGAATCTATGGGTGGTGGTGCATGGCCGTTCTTAGTTCGTGGAGTGATTTGTCTGGTTAATTCCGATAACGAACGAGACTCAAATATATTAAATAGATGCTTACAGGGTTATGGTGTTTGAAACTTTACATAGCCTTCAGATGTAATGTACAGCAATGTATGTTATGTTTGAATGTGTTTGTGTGGGTTGAGCCGTACCTGTATGTTTGTCCCATTAATACGGACACTAGCTTCTTAAATGGACAAATTGCGTCTAGCAATATGAGATTGAGCAATAACAGGTCTGTGATGCCCTTAGATGTCCTGGGCTGCACGCGCGCTACAATGAAAGTATCAACGTGTATTTCCTAGACCGAGAGGTCCGGGTAAACCGCTGAAAAACTTTCATGCTTGGGATTGTGGACTGAAACTGTTCACATGAACTTGGAATTCCCAGTAAGTGCGAGTCATTAACTCGCATTGATTACGTCCCTGCCCTTTGTACACACCGCCCGTCGCTACTACCGATTGAATTATTTAGTGAGGTCTCCGGACGTGATCACTGTGACGCCTTTACGGTGTTACGGTTGTTTCGCAAAAGTTGACCGAACTTGATTATTTAGAGGAAGTAAAAGTCGTAACAAGGTTTCCGTAGGTGAACCTGCGGAAGGATCATTATTGATTCTTCAAATCAAATAAAATCATAAAAATATCAAAACGAAATTATATCGAAAACAATGATAAATCCTTATAGATTGTATATTTCCAAATGGATTTTGGATTTTTTCTATAATGGATCGTAAATGTCATTAAAGTAGATATTCTTGAGTTAGATATTACAGAATCGAACGTTTTAAATGGAATCTCGTTATAAGGAGTATATTTCTATTAACTTACATAACATATGCTCATATAAAATATATATATCAACAAATAGTGTATGCGGGGCGGATACACAGAAAAGTTCTTGTCTACGGACTTGAACATGGAAATAAAGTTCTTGTCTACGGACTTGAACATCGAAATAAGGTTCTTGTCTACGGACTTGAACAAAGAAATAAAGTTCTTGTCTACGGACTTGAACAAAGAAATAAAGTTCTTGTCTACGGACTTGAACAAGGAAATAAAAAGTTCTTGTCTTCGGACTTGAACAAGGAAATGAAAAGTTTTTGTCTTCGGACTTAAACAAGAAGAAATGTTGTTATATATGATAAATATGAGTGTTATGCTAGATTTTCTTTATAATCGAATTCAAATAAAAAACTATTAGATTCAAAGAAATGAAATATATGAAATCAAAATTTGTTACACTTAATACACACACGCGTGTGTTTTGAGTTAAAGTTATACCGGATGTTGTGTTTGGATATAACCGAGTCATTCGTAACAAATGATTTCGATAAAATTTTACTATAACAATATATAATTTTATTATATAGTTATAGACTCGTGACGCTCAGTAAATAATAAAATAAAAAGAAAATAACCCTAAGCGGAGGATCACTTGGCTCATGGGTCGATGAAGAACGCAGCAAACTGCGCGTCATCGTGTGAACTGCAGGACACATGAACATCGACATTTTGAACGCATATTGCAGTCCATCCTATACATATATCTAATATATGTGGAATGGACTACATATGGTTGAGGGTTGTAAGAATATCTCTAAAAAGGATATCTGGTTGCTCGATATGTATACGCTTTAAGTGTGAACATATGCAGGTGCACATGTTGTACATTAAAAGAATTAATTTTCTTTAATGTATTGAGAAAATTTGAAAAAAAAAAAAAGAATTATATTCAACATAATAGATCGTTATGTCGTTATAATAACAAAATTTTTTTTTCAAAAACAGTAAGGCTTTTAAAGCAATAAATGCTGTTGAAAAAAAAAATATTATAATGCATGATCTATCCTTTGTTGATTCAAAATAATTCTTTAAATTCTTATAAAACAACCTCAACTCATATGAGACTACTCCCTGAATTTAAGCATATTAATGAGGGAAGGAAAAGAAACTAACAAGGATTTTCTTAGTAGCGGCGAGCGAAAAGAAAAAAGTTCAGCACTGAGTTATTTTGTTAAGCAAATATAAGATGCAGTGTATGGAATGTCTAACTATCTAGTATGATAAATTAGCTATCCAAGTCCTTCTTGAATGAGGCCATTTACCCATAGAGGGTGCCAGGCCCGTAGTGATGCTAATGATTACTAGAAGATATTTCCTAAGAGTCGTGTTGCTTGATAGTGCAGCACTAATTGGGTGGTAAACTCCATCTAAAACTAAATATGACCATGAGACCGACGTGGTGCCGCGTTTAGGCGGGCGAGGAGTGAGTATCACTGCATGATGGCGAAGTGCAAGGAGGACGACTGGAGGCGTTTCGTCAGCTGTTCTTCGGACGACCCCTGGGGAAATGCCTACAAATTTTGTAGAGGTAGACGGGCACGTTGTGAAGTGTCAAGCCTCGTCACTGAGGCTGGCACGACACATACGTGGAGGGAGAGCATAGAGGTTCTCATGGATAGTTTCTTTCCTGCGGCTGACCCTGTCGATGCTCTGCTTTGTGAGCGAGTTGCAGATGACGGAGAAATCCCTCCTCTGCAACAAGCAGAGATCGAAGCGAGCATTGCCAGGCTCAGGTGCAGGAAGTCACCCGGTATAGATGGAATGACCGGCCAGATGTGCAAAAGCATGTGGCGGGCCATTCCAGACTACATGAAGATCCTCTATGAATCTTGTTTCCGAGCCCGAACATTCCCCAGGAGTTGGAAAACTGCGCGGATGGTCGTGCTGATGAAGGGCCCTGATAAGGTCCGAACCGATCCTTCATCCTATCGTGGCATCAGTCTCCTTCCAGTGCTTGGAAAAGTGCTGGAAAGGATACTGGTGGATAGGATGGAGGACCGGATCGGCGATCAGATGTCTGATAGGCAGTACGGTTTTCGCAAGGGAAGATCAGTTGAGGATGCGCTTTTGTTCGTCCAGGAGGCAGTCAGAACCAGTGGTGCCAAACGCGTCCTTGGAATCTTTGTGGATTTCAAGGGGGCGTTTGACAACTTGCTGTGGAGTGCCGTCTTGCACAAGCTCGAGGCAGCTGGCTGTCCGGAAATAGCTCTATGGAAGAGCTATTTCTCGGACAGAGAGTCCCTGGTCGTGGGTGTGGAAGACCTCGTTAGGAAGTCAGCGATGCGGGGATGTCCGCAGGGCTCCATCGTTGGTCCATTTATATGGAATTTTATGATGGATGACCTGCTGGCATCTTTGCAGCCCCTGGTGAAGTGCTGCGCATAGGCCGATGATCTTCTCCTCCTAGTGGAGGGAGAAACGCGGCTGGCGCTTGAGGAGAAGGGCTCTCCACTCATGGAAATTGTCCATGGGTGGGGAGCCCGGGTGGGCGTTGAAGTGTCAACCCGGAAAACGACGATAATGATGCTGAAAAGCATATTATCGTCGAGCCGGCCCCCGATAGTTCGGATGGGTAGAGACTCTCTCAAGTATCGGAAGCAAGTCCGGTACTTGGGAGTGTCTTACGGTGAACGGTTGACACTTCAGCCCCACTTTGAGGGGCTGAAGGCACGCTTGCTCTGTTTAGTGGGTATGCTGAGGCGTGTTATGCGCAGAGACTGGGGGCTAGGTCGGCGTGCAGTTCGACAGATCTACGGTTCACTACTGGTTGCATGTGCAACCTTTGGTGCCGGAGTTCTGATGGACTGGGCGTCATCTGTCCGTGGATCTCGGCAACTTGGCACGCTTCAGCGTATCATGATGTATGCATGTATACCTGTGTGTCGGACAGTCTCGACTGCCGCCATGCAGGTATTGATGGGTGTTCCCCCTCTTGATCTGGAGGTTGTTCGACGTGGAACAGCCTTCCACATCAGGAGGGGCTTGACGTTGCCTGAATGTTCACTGGTGAATCAGCAAAGTGCGTCTGGGAGAACTCAGCGTTCTGTCGCTGAGCTCCTGGATGACTGTGTCCTGTCTAGATGGCAATCTAGATGGGAACAGTCCGTCGTCGGTAGGGTGACATTCGGGTACATCAGGGATGTCCGTGCTGCCCAAGGAAACCTAGACTTAGATTTTAATCTAAGTTTAGGTTTCCTGATCACGGGACATGGCTCCTTGAACTGGAAGCTTGTCCAGCTTGGGTTAGCCAGAGATGCCTCCTGTCCGTGCTGTGGTGCGGAGCAGGAGGACTGGCTGCACGTATTGGTGTTCTGCCCAAGGTACTCGGATGTCCGAGACCTGGCATCGTTTGGGGTTGTCCTAAACGATGGTACCGCCGACGTCACGGAGTGTTTGTGGGGGAGAGAACGAGTTCGGCGACTGAATGCCTTCGCGAAGGAGGCGTTCAGCCGTCGAACCGCCGTCCGCCGTCAGTTGGATTGAGCGTGGACTTCATGTTGGTGTCTTCACTTACGATTAGGTAGGTAGGTTGCACGGGAGTCGCTTAAGCCCCGGAGAGCTACTGCCTCAGTACTCTCCGAGCGACTATGAGGTAGGCCCCCTAGTGGGAGTATCGTGCTGGCTGTGGTTTCAACGAGAGCGTGGAGTTGCGCATTCAACCGGGCGCCGGGACCCATAGAACGGCAGAGGTATTAGAAAGGCCTCGCATCCAGCAGTATGATTGCCAAGCTTGGAGTGCCAGCTTGGTATAAACTGCTACCTTCAGGGGGCGCTGATTGACGTCAAAAGAATCAATCCGATCGGCCAAATCGAGGCCCGTCTGGTAAGTCTCCACGACAGGAACGGACGTTAAACCCAGGACTATTCTGTCCCTATCTACTCTCAGTTGCAGTTGAGCACTCGGTGTGTACGGTCGTGTTTTCGATAGCCATCTCGCGCGTGTTTTTCTTTTCGGTGTCGTTTAGCTCGCTTAGCTCCTGCAACTTGGTGGTCAGCGCTGGTTGATTAAGTTCCCCGCTGCCACCACACGGAAATCCCGGTTTTCGTGGTGATTCCTCGTGATATTCGTTCGGGATATTTTGATTTCGTTGTATCGCGGTTTTCGGTGGACGGACGTTGGTGTATCGCGGATTTCTTGGTGCCATTGGACGCTCCGTCGCGGGGCGCGTATTTCAAGATATCAACCGTCGTGATCCGTCGCGATTTACGGAAGATATTCGCGAAAGATAGTTGTCACGTGGTGTGTTTTTCGCCATTTAGACGTGTCGGCAACGGTATCTTATACTGTTGCCTGGTGTTGTCGAGATTTGCTGGCCGGTTGTCGGGTCGTTGTGCTTGGCGACGAGTACAAGTGCACTTGGCACCATATAGTGAAGTGTTTTAGCAAATAAAGTGTGTTTGGCATTGTGCTGCTTTGCTGCCGCGAGCCGCTGCTTTGCTGCCGCTGCCCGCTGCCAGCAATCAGTTTCGGACAGTTTCGCTGCTTTGACAGTGAATTTTCGCTGTTTTGCTGCTTTGCTGCCCGGCAGCGCTGCTTGCTGCCCGGCAGCGCTGTTTCGCTGTTTGGACGTTTTTCTGCTGTTTTGCGTTATTTAACGTGGAATAAGTTGTTTCGGGTGATTTTGAGCATATTTGCCATATTAGTCTGACGAGTGACCTGAGTGTGTGAGCATTATGCCTCGCGGCTCGGGGAAGAAATCAAAGACGGAGACGACTTCTAGTGACGCTGTTGATAAGAGTGCTGATGCTGATAGTCCTCCTCCGAAGAGGAAGGAGGCGGTTGCAAGGCCAGATGGTGACGAAAATTCGACTGATCACTCTGACGATATGTCGGTAAGTAGTGCTGAAACCGAAGTAGGTGCCGCCTGTGGTGGCGCAAGGAAGATGGATGACGACATGAGTTGCAAAACTCTGGAAGGAGCAGCCAAGGTGAGTGTTGGCGCCAGAAAGAAAGATGCTGTCCCTGATGAGATAGCCAAGCTGAAGCAGTTCAGAGCGGGTATTGAGACGGTTTTGCTGGATTCGAACGTCGACTTGGATGCGGTATTGAAGGTTAGTAGTATAATTGCAGGTGCGGAGGAGACAATTATTCGCCTCATAGAGGCGAATGCATGTTTGCGGGGGGAAAACGAGACCCTTAAGGGCCTCGTCCACCGGATGCCGGTAGTGGATGATCGGGCGGCGCCTGCTGCCAAGACTACGAAGCCGGTGAAAGTGTTGTCGGCGTTAGAAAAAGCTGGAGCTGCTGTAGGTCTCAAACTTAAGCCTCGTGAGATAAGGGAAACGTGGTCGGTTGTTGTGAAGGGTGGGGACCACTCCCCAAGAGAAATAGAAAATATAGTCCATACGAAAATCATCCCGAAGTTGACGGATGTAAGAGTACATCATGCTGCCCCTCGGAAAGGTGGTGGGTTAGAAATCAGGCTTCCCTCAAGAGTTGAAACGAAGGACTTTTTGAAGAATGGAAATTTTAAGGAGTTTGGCCTTGAAGCTGAAAGACTGCGTAAAGGGCCGCAGATGGTGCTGAAGAACGTGCATTGTGATATACCGTCCAGTAAGATACTGGACGAAATATATGAAAATAACATGTACGAAAAGATTCCTGATGAGAATTATTACAAGAAGAATCTCAGGATAGCTAGTCGTCCTATAAAACAGGGCCCTGATGCTACGGCGGACGTGGTCCTGGAGGGATCGCCACTGGTGGTAGAGAGGATGGTTGCGCAGGAACGAATTTATGTAGGAAGCCATGCATATCGCGTGATGCTTCGGGAGCCATTCCCAGTATGTTGGCGATGCGTGGGATTCGATCACATCGCGAAAAATTGCAAGTCCACTGAGATCGTCTGCAGACATTGCAGTGGTGAGGGGCATCGTGCCCGTTTCTGTCGAAAGAATCAGCATTGCCGTAACTGTGCGGCAAGAGGACTGGCTGCTGACCATGAAATGTTGTCCTCGGACTGCCCTGTGTACATGAGGAGAGTTGAGCGTGTACAAGCGAGGCATTAGGTGACTGGCTAGGTATGGCGATGCTAATCCTTAGCGTCTTCCTATACCTAGGTACGTCTCTGTTGGCATCCCCGTTGCATGGTGGGTAGACTGGTGCTACCCACTTATGTGACTCTACGGGAGATGGTGTATGAATGATGGATGTATGAGATGAGTGAATGGGATGAATGTATATAAATGTGAGTGTGTTTTACCCCTTCCGGATTTGTTGTAGGCCGTAGGTTAGCTTCCATCGGTTAGGTTGCACGGGTGTCACATAAGCCCCGGAGAGCCACTGCCTCAGTGACTCTTCGCGTGACAAAGAGGTTGGCCCCCAAGTGGGAGTATCGTGCTGGCTGTGGTTTCGCGAATAGCGTGGAGTTGCGCTCTATTCAACCGGGTGCCGGGACCCTAGAACGGCAGAGGCAGCCCTCGCATCTAGCAGTATGTTACTGTTACCTCCACACTGCTGGAGTGGGCGCCTGATTGACGTCACAAATTCAATCCGTTGGCCTATTCGCGGCCCGTCTGGTAAGTCTCCACGACAGGTACGGACGTTAAACCCCCCCTCGGATATTCTGTCCCTATCTACTACCCCCGCAGGGGGGTCTGTGTCCGTGTGACACTCAGCTTGGAAGGCTGTTTGTAGTCGGACAGGGATCTTTGGTGACTTACGACACCACGGACCTAGTAGCGCAAGGGGGCCCCTGGTACAGTTGATACGCCATGGCGAGGATCTGTACAAAGACCATTCGGGCGTTAACGGTCCCGTGCTCCTGAGTTATGCACGGGTGGCTCTTGGCGTGCCTACCTCCCCCCATAGTTTGCGGGAGGGAAGCACTAAAGGCCTAGCACGATTTTGATGTCCCCTGGTGGGGGGGTGCATCATACGGAAGTCGTGTGAGCTTCGGAGGTGACGGCTCCGCATGACCCGAGTCAAGAAGGGGCTAGCTAGGGAGAACGGCCTTGGTGGAAAATGCCTACGCGCCTATATCTAGCTAGTTTGTGGATTGAT
This sequence comes from Microchrysa polita, assembly GCA_949715475.1. NCBI lineage: Eukaryota > Metazoa > Arthropoda > Insecta > Diptera > Stratiomyidae > Microchrysa > Microchrysa polita. The sequence goes on from CATIXY010000003.1 coordinate 275,035, forward strand.
GACCACACTGCCTGAGTCGCATTGCTGACTAGTAAACTGAAGGGGCCGCCTGGATGTGAAAAGCAGCGCTTCGTTGTCTGCACAGACGCGGAGTCACAGGTCCAACGAGCCTGGGGTGTGCATGCCCGAATTCGACGTAAGGCTTAACCAATAGGGGGCCGAAGGAGGATCACACCTGCTATGGAGAAGTCCATAGCGAATAGTGTACTACGGGGATGGGTGTGCCCAGGGGACCATGGTCCTTGCCCATCAAGGTGTTGGACTCGTAGTGGCTGGAGGTTGTTACCCAAGTCATCCAGCTAGTGATGCAATCCCGGGGTTGGATTCCGGATGGTGTGTGCATGCGCCTGATGGAGAAATCTCCGTCTGACAACAACACCTTGTCAGTAAAAAGCCGAAGGTCCAAATTTTTTAGCGGGACCGGGAGATAAAGGCCGAAAGGCTAGGTGCTCCCCTGACGGTATACCTGTAGATGGTTTGCTTGTCCCTATCTACTGCCCGTTGGCCTATTCGCGGCCCGTCTGGTAAGTCTCCACGACAGGTACGGACGTTAAACCCCCCCTCGGATATTCTGTCCCTATCTACTCAGTTGCAATCTAGCAGCCGAACTGTTTGGACGTGCCATCGCGGTAATTCCCTTCGAGTGTTCTACTTTTCGTTCGTTTGCTAGCTTACAACTGTGGTAAGTTGACCACGTGTGCGTCGAGGTAGTGTGTGAGGTGTAATTCCCCGCTACTTCCGCCAAGGAGTTTGTGCGACTTCGCGTTTTCGCGTTTTTCGTGTTTTTATATGCAATTTTGCGATTTTTTGCGAGTGAAATTGCTTCATACCGCCTTTGAGGTGGGCGGACGTTTGATTATCGCCGCGTTTTTGGTGTCGCTGGATGCGCTGTCGACAGACGCGCATTTTGGTATATGAACAGTGGAAATCGGTTGGAAAACGTGGATTCTGTGCGCGAAAGACACATTCGCGAGGTACAATTTCACGCGTTCACGTAGTGTCGGCAACGGTACTTGGTACTGTTGTTTGTTTACAACATTTTGAACCGGTCGTCGGGTCGTTTTGCACGGTGGTCGAGTGCACGTGCACTTGGCACTTGTTGTTGTGTATTGCTGAGTGCTGGCAGACGTAGTGTGTGTGTGGGAGTAGCCACCTGTGAGTTGGAGGGTGGCAACATATTGTTGCTGCTCACTGCCCAGCGTCGCTGCTTTGCTGCCACTGCCCGCTGCCAGCAATCTGTTTCGGCGATTTTCGCTGCTTGGACATTGTTTTTTTGCTGTTTCGCTGCCGCTGCCGCTGCTTTGCTGCCCGGCAGCGCTGCTTCGCTGCTTTGACGTTTTTCGCTTTTATGCGTTTTTTGGACGTTTTGTAACGTTTTGGGTGAGTGAAAATTTTTTCGAAAATTTTTCGAAAAATTTTTCTAAGTCCTCGATACTTAGAAGGGTTTTCGAAGAATTTTTCTAAGTTCCAGAACTTGGAAGGAATTTTGAAATTTTTGGAACTTAGAAAAATTTTGAAAATTATTTTCAAAATTTTTCTAAGTCCTTTTTACAAAATTTTCAAATTTTTCTAAGTATTTCTAATATACTTGGAAAATTTATGGAAGTTTGTCTTTATAAGTATTTTAAATATTATATTGCGTATTGAGGGAAGTTATTACCTTTTGTGTTTCGTGAGCGAGTCTTTCGACGATGTCGAGAGAAGTGAAACGAAACAAGCCCGGTGGGGACTACCCCGCGGATGTGGACAAGGCTAAGATGCCGGCCCCAAGTCTGGAGGATAGTCCGATACTGAGGAGGAAGGGTCCGAAGTCCAATCCTAGAGTAGACGACACCGATACGGACGTCGGTCACGGATGTTATGGATGTCGTGGGTTCTGAGACGGAACCGGAAGCTGGACCGTCGAAAGGAACGGGTAAGAGGAAGGGGGGTCCCAAAATAGGGGGTGTGAATGGACACCTGGAGCTGTGCTGTGGAGAAGTTGAGGAGATACTTCGGGCGGCGAAGGTAGACGCCGAAGTAATATTGGCAGTCAATAAGGTGATTAACCGCCACGGAAAAGGGATAATCTCACTCCATGACAGGGTTAAAGGGGAAAATGACGGAATAAAGATGGCCCTTCGATCGCCTGCTCTTAGAGTAGACCCGAAGGCCAAGGTCCCTATGGCGCCTCCTGCGCATCTTGCGCAAGTAGCGTCGTACGCAGCGATGCCAGCGGCCTTCCCGCCGCTTGCTGCACCAGCGGCGAAAATGCGACCGGCAAGGAAACCGGCGGAAACGTGGGCTGCCGTAGTAAGCAGCCAAGGTGAGGGTGCGCCCCCTCCTGAGCTCGCTGCGATGGTGAAGCGCGATGTGGTGCCGACGCTGGGTGTCAGGGTACACCAGGTCACCGCGAGACGGGATGGCAGTGTGACCATTAGGTTTCCTTCGGAGGCTGAGAGGCAGACTGTACTGCAGTCGGCGAAGTTCGTGGAGCGGGGACTCCAGGTTAAGACCGCGGATAAGCTGGGGCCCCAAGTTGAACTGAGGGATGTCAATTGCTGCATCCCCACGGACGAACTCATGCAGGAAATATATGAGAAGAACCTGGTAGGTAAAGTGGCTAGCTATGAGGCATACAAAAAGAAAATAGTGGTCCTTAGCAGACCGATTAAAGCTGGACCTGATGCCACCGCGAATGTGGTGCTGGAGACAACACCAGAGATAGCTGAGGCCCTGGTGTCGCAAGATAGGGTCTACATGAAGTGGTTTGCCTGCAGGGCCTTCCTTAGGGACCCATTCCCGGTGTGTTGGCGGTGTGTCGGATTCGACCATCTCGCCAAATCTTGCAGAGCCAAAGAGATTATCTGTAGTCGTTGCAGTGGGGAGGGACATAGGGCCAGAGACTGCAAGGACGAACCACACTGCAGGAACTGTGCCTACAGGGGACTTTCTGCAGCCCATGGCTTAAGGTCGCCGATTTGCCCGGTGTATGCGGCAAAGGCGGCGAGTGCTAGTGCAAGACACTAATATGGATGTCCTCATAACACAATTGAATTGTGGGCGGGCGGTCTCCGCTATGCATGAGCTTGGGGAAAGACTTGTGAATAGCGGAGCGTCGATTGCCATCCTGCAGGAACCCTACATGGTCGGCGACCGTGTGGTGGGCCTGCCGGGTGACATGAGATCGTTTTCTTCACAGGGTGATGGTATGTTGAGAGCGGCCGTGGTTGTGTGCGACCCGGTGCTGCAGTGTCTCCAGATTGGTAGTATGAGTGGTGAGTATGGAGTATGCGTGAATGTGACTGCCCCTTGGGGCAGTCTGTACTGTGTGAGTGTTTACTGTCCGCCAAGTAGGGATATTGATCCCTACTTGGCGTATCTGGATGAGGTCCTGCTACTGGCTAGCGGAGCACCACTCATCCTTGGTATGGACGCAAATGGAACATCTGCTCTCTGGCACAGCAAAGTGCGTAGACCATGGTCTACACACCCTCGCGACCAGAGAGGAGATGCCCTCGCGGAGTGCCTGCTAGCCAATAGCATGATCGTGCTGAACGAACCGTCTTTGTCATACACGTATGACAAGGACGGTACAGGATGCAATGGTGTGAGTGATATTGATGTCAGTTGTGTGAATGAAGCTGCGATGCAGTATGAGTATGAATGGAAAATAGTGCCCGGCCTCAACATCAGCGACCACAACCTCATTGAAATTCGTATGAGTTTCGGTGGGGCGGTGGCCGCTGGGGTTGACATGCCTGTGGTACCTAAATGGTACACCAGGCATGCAAACTGGGCACTGTTTGAGACTCGGATCTTGCAGGCTTTTCAATGCCGGTCAAGATCCGAGTTTGAGTGCATGAGAATTGAGGAGCAGTGTGCCTTTGTCAATGACTGTTTGAATGAGGTCAACAACGACATGTTTCGGCCCCCTCGCACGAGGAGGCGAAACCATGTCCGATGGTGGACCAGGGAGCTGGATGCCAAGAAGCGCGAGGTAGCTCGGCTTCGGAAGCGTTTTCAGCGAGCCAGAGTTTGCCATCATGCAGACGTAGACCACCATGGTGTCGCGTTTAGGCGGGCGAGGAGAGAATACCACTGCATGATGGCAAAGTGCAAGGAGGATGACTGGAGGCGATTCGTCAGCAGTTCTTCGGAAGACCCCTGGGGAAATGCCTACAGATTCTGTAGAGGTAGACGGGCACGTTGTGAAGTGTCTAGTCTCATTACTGAGACTGGCACAACACATACGTGGAAGGAGAGCATTGAGGTTCTCATGGACAGTTTCTTTCCTGCAGCTGACCCTGTCGATGCTTTGCTTTGTGAGCGAGTTGCAGACGATGGAGAAATTCCTCCTCTGCAACTAGCAGAGATCGAAGCGAGCATCGCCAGGCTCAGGTGCAAGAAGTCACCGGGAATCGATGGAATGACCGGCCAGATGTGTAAAAGCATGTGGCGGGCCGTTCCAGAGTACATGAAGAGCCTCTTTGAATCTTGCTTCCGAGCCCGTACTTTCCCCAGGAGTTGGAAAACCGCGCGGATGGTTGTGCTGCTGAAAGGCCCTGATAAAGTCCGAACCGATCCTTCATCCTATCGAGGCATCAGTCTCCTTCCAGTGCTTGGAAAAGTGCTGGAAAGGATACTGGTGGATAGGATGGAGGACCGGATTGGAGATCGGGTGTCGGACAGACAGTACGGCTTTCGTAAGGGAAGATCTGTTGAGGACGCGCTTCTGTTTGTCCAGGAGGCAGTTAGGACCAGTGGTGCCAAACGAGTCCTTGGAATCTTTGTTGATTTCAAGGGGGCGTTTGACAACCTGCTGTGGAGTGCCGTCTTGCACAAGCTCGAGGCAGCTGGCTGCCCGGAGATAGCTCTATGGAAGAGCTATTTTTCGGACAGAGTGTCCTTGGTGGTAGGAAATGATGACCTCATTCAGAAGTCTGCGATGCGAGGATGCCCGCAGGGCTCCATCGTTGGTCCATTC
>CATIXY010000003.1:285000-310000 GCA_949715475.1 Microchrysa polita
AAGCTATAAAATCTCTAATTTTCATCCGATTTTAGCGAGACAAAGAGCATTTTACTTAGTTCGCCCTATATTATAATATTATAATAAAATCATAATACATGCCCCCGGGGGCATGTGCCGCACAGGAGTAATAAATTATTACTCATATGCGGCACATGCCCCCGGAGGCATGTATTTCTTGTTAATAGGGTGCCAGAAAAAAACACCGTTAGAATTAATTTTTGGTTCCATCGTGTTCATTTAGTAGTCTATTGCTGAATTGAAGTGCGAAAATACATTTTTTCAGTGTTAACATGTCGAAACGCTCGCGTCGCATGGTCAATTGGCCAAAGCAAAGGTGAAAAATAACGAAAAATTACAATTTATTATTATAATTATTTGGAATCCGCTCCTGGCTGAACTGAAGACAGGTTTGTACCTAAGGAAGTATTTTATCTAGTTTTTGATCGATTAAAATTAAATTCCGAGATATGAGAGCTCATTTACTGTTGCATTAGCCACATGCCCCCGGGGGCATGTGCCGCACATGAATAATAACGACTTACATGCCCCCGGGGGCATGTGCCGCACAGAAAAGAAGACACCGAAAATGACTGCCGCAGCCAACGTGTTAAAAACGGAAAAAAAATGAAAAATTGTAAGTTTTGAAAATTTTATAAGGAAGTGATACAACATTTTTCACTAGCTCATATACACTCTGGTGAACTTTGACGAATTTTATAAGGAAGTGATACAACTTTTTTACTAGGTACAGAAAGAATGACTTCGCATGGCAAAAAAGTACTGTGGGCATGTGGTCGGAGAGCAAAGAAATGAATTGGTTTTTAATAAGAAGTAACGATTCTGTGCTAAAAGATAGTAAAAAAAAATTTATAAAAAGTAATTTTTATAAGGCGCCTCAAAAAAATATTTTACTAGCTCATACAAAAAAAATTTGTATAAGGAACCTTTAAGACCGAGAAAATGACACAAAAAATGACTTCGACTGACATTTTATAAGGCGGCTTTACAAAAAGATTTTACTAGCTCATACAAAAGTTGGTTAATATCAAAAAGAGTTTAACACAAATACATTTCCTGGCACGTATAACATTTTCGATGAAAATAAAAATTTTATAAGGTTTCTTTAAAAACGGAAAAAAAATGAAAAATTGTAAGTTTTGAAAATTTTATAAGGAAGTGATACAACATTTTTCACTAGCTCATATACACTCTGGTGAACTTTGACGAATTTTATAAGGAAGTGATACAACTTTTTTACTAGGTACAGAAAGAATGACTTCGCATGGCAAAAAAGTACTGTGGGCATGTGGTCGGAGAGCAAAGAAATGAATTGGTTTTTAATAAGAAGTAACGATTCTGTGCTAAAAGATAGTAAAAAAAAATTTATAAAAAGTAATTTTTATAAGGCGCCTCAAAAAAATATTTTACTAGCTCATACAAAAAAAATTTGTATAAGGAACCTTTAAGACCGAGAAAATGACACAAAAAATGACTTCGACTGACATTTTATAAGGCGGCTTTACAAAAAGATTTTACTAGCTCATACAAAAGTTGGTTAATATCAAAAAGAGTTTAACACAAATACATTTCCTGGCACGTATAACATTTTCGATGAAAATAAAAATTTTATAAGGTTTCTTTAAAAACGGAAAAAAAATGAAAAATTGTAAGTTTTGAAAATTTTATAAGGAAGTGATACAACATTTTTCACTAGCTCATATACACTCTGGTGAACTTTGTCGAATTTTATAAGGAAGTGATACAACTTTTTTACTAGGTACAGAAAGAATGACTTCGCATGGCAAAAAAGTACTGTGGGCATGTGGTCGGAGAGCAAAGAAATGAATTGGTTTTTAATAAGAAGTAACGATTCTGTGCTAAAAGAAAAAAAAAAGAATTTTATAAGGCGCTTTATACTACAAAATAATTTTTATAAGGAGCTCATACAAAAAGTCATTTTTATAAGGCGCTTTATACAAAGATTTTACTAGCTCATACAAAATAAAAATTGTATAAGGAATCTATAAGACGGAGAAGATGACGCAAAAAATGGGCTCCACTGCCATTTTTATAAGGCGCTTTATAAAAAGTGATTTTTATAAGGCGCCTCATACAAAGATTTTACTAGCTCATACAAAATAAAAATTGTATAAGGAATCTATAAGGCGGAGAAGATGACGCAAAAAATGGGCTCGACTGACATTTTTATAAGGCGCTTTATAAAAAGTGATTTTAATAAGGCGCCTTATACAAACATTTTACTAGCTCATACAAAAAAAAATTGTATAAGGAATTGATAAAATTGGAGGAAAAATTATAAAAAAATATGCGCAATTTATGAAAATTTGTCAGTGTTTATAAGGAGTTAATGTGAACTAGTTTACTAGCTCATATACACTTTGATGAACTTTGACGAATTTGATAAGGCAGTGATACAACTTTTTTACTAGGTTCAGAAAGAATGACTTCGCGTGCCCAAAAAGTACTGTGGGCTAGTAACCGTCGCTGACACTAAAGTATAAGGGACCTTTAAGAAATGACTTGTAATGATGATTTTCGTAGAAAACTCGGATACTTTAGTAAAGTATAAGGGGCCTTTAAGAAATGACTTGTGATGATGATTTTCTTAGGGGATACTCGGATACTTATACCAGGTATGACCATGAATAAATGTTACTATATTATTTATTAATGATAGTAGCGCACGTTCTTATATGGTCGCGGAGAGTCTACGATTCGTTGTATTGTACTCTCCACCATTCGACTTGTCTAATAATTGCGACTGCTCTAATAGAATATATGATATTCAATAAAGAAAATGCAAAGATAATAGTATTATAGAGAAATAAAAGTAATATAATACGAACAACCTGTTCAAAAGTTAATGAAATTAAATACATTTTATTAGAAATGTAAGAAAAAGAATAGCAAAATGTAAATTTTGTTATTGAAATGGAAAAATGTATACATAAAATGTATGCATAGAAATATTATTCTGGTTGATCCTGCCAGTAGTTATATGCTTGTCTCAAAGATTAAGCCATGCATGTCTAAGTACACACGAATTAAAAGTGAAACCGCAAAAGGCTCATTATATCAGTTATGGTTCCTTAGATTGTTAACAGTTACTTGGATAACTGTGGTAATTCTAGAGCTAATACATGCAATATAAACACGAAACATTTATGTACGTGTGCTTTTACTAGGCTAAAACCAAGCGATCTTTCGGGATTGTTATATTGGTTGAACTCTGGATAATTTGCAGATCGTATGGTCTCGTACCGACGACAAATCTTTCAAATGTCTGCCCTATCAACTATTGATGGTAGTATCTTGGACTACCATGGTTGCAACGGGTAACGGGGAATCAGGGTTCGATTCCGGAGAGGGAGCCTGAGAAACGGCTACCACATCTAAGGAAGGCAGCAGGCGCGTAAATTACCCACTCCCAGCTCGGGGAGGTAGTGACGAAAAATAACAATACAGGACTCATATCCGAGGCCCTGTAATTGGAATGAGTACACTTTAAATCCTTTAACGAGGACCCATTGGAGGGCAAGTCTGGTGCCAGCCGCCGCGGTAATTCCAGCTCCAATAGCGTATATTAAAGTTGTTGCGGTTAAAACGTTCGTAGTTGAATTTGTGCTTCATACGGGTAGTACGCCTTTATACGGGTCCGTACGTTACCATTGTATGTAAGCGTATTACCGGTGGAGTTCTAATATATGATTAATTTTCGGATTGTCATATGTTAACTTCTATTTAAACCTGCTTCAGTCCTCTTAATCGAGTGTTGTTGTGGGCCGGTACAATTACTTTGAACAAATTAGAGTGCTTAAAGCAGGCTCCAAATGCCTGAATATTTTGTGCATGGAATAATGGAATAAGACCTCTGTTCTACTTTCATTGGTTTTTAGATCAAGAGGTAATGATTAATAGAAGCAGTTGGGGGCATTGGTATTACGACGCGAGAGGTGAAATTCTTGGACCGTCGTAAGACTAACTTAAGCGAAAGCATTTGCCAAAGATGTTTTCATTAATCAAGAACGAAAGTTAGAGGTTCGAAGGCGATCAGATACCGCCCTAGTTCTAACCATAAACGATGCCAGCTAGCAATTGGGTGTAGCTACTACTATGGCTCTCTCAGTCGCTTCCCGGGAAACCAAAGCTTTTGGGCTCCGGGGGAAGTATGGTTGCAAAGCTGAAACTTAAAGGAATTGACGGAAGGGCACCACCAGGAGTGGAGCCTGCGGCTTAATTTGACTCAACACGGGAAAACTTACCAGGTCCGAACATAAATGAGTAAGACAGATTGATAGCTCTTTCTCGAATCTATGGGTGGTGGTGCATGGCCGTTCTTAGTTCGTGGAGTGATTTGTCTGGTTAATTCCGATAACGAACGAGACTCAAATATATTAAATAGATGCTTACAGGGTTATGGTGTTTGAAACTTTACATAGCCTTCAGATGTAATGTACAGCAATGTATGTTATGTTTGAATGTGTTTGTGTGGGTTGAGCCGTACCTGTATGTTTGTCCCATTAATACGGACACTAGCTTCTTAAATGGACAAATTGCGTCTAGCAATATGAGATTGAGCAATAACAGGTCTGTGATGCCCTTAGATGTCCTGGGCTGCACGCGCGCTACAATGAAAGTATCAACGTGTATTTCCTAGACCGAGAGGTCCGGGTAAACCGCTGAAAAACTTTCATGCTTGGGATTGTGGACTGAAACTGTTCACATGAACTTGGAATTCCCAGTAAGTGCGAGTCATTAACTCGCATTGATTACGTCCCTGCCCTTTGTACACACCGCCCGTCGCTACTACCGATTGAATTATTTAGTGAGGTCTCCGGACGTGATCACTGTGACGCCTTTACGGTGTTACGGTTGTTTCGCAAAAGTTGACCGAACTTGATTATTTAGAGGAAGTAAAAGTCGTAACAAGGTTTCCGTAGGTGAACCTGCGGAAGGATCATTATTGATTCTTCAAATCAAATAAAATCATAAAAATATCAAAACGAAATTATATCGAAAACAATGATAAATCCTTATAGATTGTATATTTCCAAATGGATTTTGGATTTTTTCTATAATGGATCGTAAATGTCATTAAAGTAGATATTCTTGAGTTAGATATTACAGAATCGAACGTTTTAAATGGAATCTCGTTATAAGGAGTATATTTCTATTAACTTACATAACATATGCTCATATAAAATATATATATCAACAAATAGTGTATGCGGGGCGGATACACAGAAAAGTTCTTGTCTACGGACTTGAACATGGAAATAAAGTTCTTGTCTACGGACTTGAACATCGAAATAAGGTTCTTGTCTACGGACTTGAACAAAGAAATAAAGTTCTTGTCTACGGACTTGAACAAAGAAATAAAGTTCTTGTCTACGGACTTGAACAAGGAAATAAAAAGTTCTTGTCTTCGGACTTGAACAAGGAAATGAAAAGTTTTTGTCTTCGGACTTAAACAAGAAGAAATGTTGTTATATATGATAAATATGAGTGTTATGCTAGATTTTCTTTATAATCGAATTCAAATAAAAAACTATTAGATTCAAAGAAATGAAATATATGAAATCAAAATTTGTTACACTTAATACACACACGCGTGTGTTTTGAGTTAAAGTTATACCGGATGTTGTGTTTGGATATAACCGAGTCATTCGTAACAAATGATTTCGATAAAATTTTACTATAACAATATATAATTTTATTATATAGTTATAGACTCGTGACGCTCAGTAAATAATAAAATAAAAAGAAAATAACCCTAAGCGGAGGATCACTTGGCTCATGGGTCGATGAAGAACGCAGCAAACTGCGCGTCATCGTGTGAACTGCAGGACACATGAACATCGACATTTTGAACGCATATTGCAGTCCATCCTATACATATATCTAATATATGTGGAATGGACTACATATGGTTGAGGGTTGTAAGAATATCTCTAAAAAGGATATCTGGTTGCTCGATATGTATACGCTTTAAGTGTGAACATATGCAGGTGCACATGTTGTACATTAAAAGAATTAATTTTCTTTAATGTATTGAGAAAATTTGAAAAAAAAAAAGAATTATATTCAACATAATAGATCGTTATGTCGTTATAATAACAAAATTTTTTTTTCAAAAACAGTAAGGCTTTTAAAGCAATAAATGCTGTTGAAAAAAAAAATATTATAATGCATGATCTATCCTTTGTTGATTCAAAATAATTCTTTAAATTCTTATAAAACAACCTCAACTCATATGAGACTACTCCCTGAATTTAAGCATATTAATGAGGGAAGGAAAAGAAACTAACAAGGATTTTCTTAGTAGCGGCGAGCGAAAAGAAAAAAGTTCAGCACTGAGTTATTTTGTTAAGCAAATATAAGATGCAGTGTATGGAATGTCTAACTATCTAGTATGATAAATTAGCTATCCAAGTCCTTCTTGAATGAGGCCATTTACCCATAGAGGGTGCCAGGCCCGTAGTGATGCTAATGATTACTAGAAGATATTTCCTAAGAGTCGTGTTGCTTGATAGTGCAGCACTAATTGGGTGGTAAACTCCATCTAAAACTAAATATGACCATGAGACCGACGTGGTGCCGCGTTTAGGCGGGCGAGGAGTGAGTATCACTGCATGATGGCGAAGTGCAAGGAGGACGACTGGAGGCGTTTCGTCAGCTGTTCTTCGGACGACCCCTGGGGAAATGCCTACAAATTTTGTAGAGGTAGACGGGCACGTTGTGAAGTGTCAAGCCTCGTCACTGAGGCTGGCACGACACATACGTGGAGGGAGAGCATAGAGGTTCTCATGGATAGTTTCTTTCCTGCGGCTGACCCTGTCGATGCTCTGCTTTGTGAGCGAGTTGCAGATGACGGAGAAATCCCTCCTCTGCAACAAGCAGAGATCGAAGCGAGCATTGCCAGGCTCAGGTGCAGGAAGTCACCCGGTATAGATGGAATGACCGGCCAGATGTGCAAAAGCATGTGGCGGGCCATTCCAGACTACATGAAGATCCTCTATGAATCTTGTTTCCGAGCCCGAACATTCCCCAGGAGTTGGAAAACTGCGCGGATGGTCGTGCTGCTGAAGGGCCCTGATAAGGTCCGAACCGATCCTTCATCCTATCGTGGCATCAGTCTCCTTCCAGTGCTTGGAAAAGTGCTGGAAAGGATACTGGTGGATAGGATGGAGGACCGGATCGGCGATCAGATGTCTGATAGGCAGTACGGTTTTCGCAAGGGAAGATCAGTTGAGGATGCGCTTTTGTTCGTCCAGGAGGCAGTCAGAACCAGTGGTGCCAAACGCGTCCTTGGAATCTTTGTGGATTTCAAGGGGGCGTTTGACAACTTGCTGTGGAGTGCCGTCTTGCACAAGCTCGAGGCAGCTGGCTGTCCGGAAATAGCTCTATGGAAGAGCTATTTCTCGGACAGAGAGTCCCTGGTCGTGGGTGTGGAAGACCTCGTTAGGAAGTCAGCGATGCGGGGATGTCCGCAGGGCTCCATCGTTGGTCCATTTATATGGAATTTTATGATGGATGACCTGCTGGCATCTTTGCAGCCCCTGGTGAAGTGCTGCGCATACGCCGATGATCTTCTCCTCCTAGTGGAGGGAGAAACGCGGCTGGCGCTTGAGGAGAAGGGCTCTCAACTCATGGAAATTGTCCATGGGTGGGGAGCCCGGGTGGGCGTTGAAGTGTCAACCCGGAAAACGACGATAATGATGCTGAAAAGCATATTATCGTCGAGCCGGCCCCCGATAGTTCGGATGGGTAGAGACTCTCTCAAGTATCGGAAGCAAGTCCGGTACTTGGGAGTGTCTTACGGTGAACGGTTGACACTTCAGCCCCACTTTGAGGGGCTGAAGGCACGCTTGCTCTGTTTAGTGGGTATGCTGAGGCGTGTTATGCGCAGAGACTGGGGGCTAGGTCGGCGTGCAGTTCGACAGATCTACGGTTCACTACTGGTTGCATGTGCAACCTTTGGTGCCGGAGTTCTGATGGACTGGGCGTCATCTGTCCGTGGATCTCGGCAACTTGGCACGCTTCAGCGTATCATGATGTATGCATGTATACCTGTGTGTCGGACAGTCTCGACTGCCGCCATGCAGGTATTGATGGGTGTTCCCCCTCTTGATCTGGAGGTTGTTCGACGTGGAACAGCCTTCCACATCAGGAGGGGCTTGACGTTGCCTGAATGTTCACTGGTGAATCAGCAAAGTGTGTCTGGGAGAACTCAGCGTTCTGTCGCTGAGCTCCTGGATGACTGTGTCCTGTCTAGATGGCAATCTAGATGGGAACAGTCCGTCGTCGGTAGGGTGACATTCGGGTACATCAGGGATGTCCGTGCTGCCCAAGGAAACCTAGACTTAGATTTTAATCTAAGTTTAGGTTTCCTGATCACGGGACATGGAACTTTTGGAACTTAGAAAAATTTTGAAAATAATTTTCAAAATTTTTCTAAGTCTTTTGGAAGAAAAATTTTTGAGATTTTTTCCTAAGTATTTTAATATACTTAGGGGACTTCGAGGAATTTCTTGGAATTTTTTTAATTGGACCTATATTGCGTTTTGAGGGAACTTATTACCTGTGTCTCGTAAGCGAGTGTTTCGACGATGTCGAAACAGCCGAAACGAGGCAAGTCCGGGGAGAGTGGGGACAACCCCGTGGATGTTGACAAGGCTAAGATGCCGGCCCCAAGTCTGGACGATAGTCCGCCACTGAGGAGGAAAAGTGTGAGGGCCAATCCAAAAGTAGATGACGACGGCGATACTGACAGCACGGTCACTGACTTTATGGATGTCGGGGGGTCTGAGACGGACCCGGACGCTGGACCGTCGAAGGGTACGGCCGCTGGACCGTTGAAGGGTACGGCCAAGCGAACCGGGGGGAAGAAATTGGGTGGGATACCTGGGCACCTTAACATGTGCCGTGAAGAGGTGAAGGCGCTACTCCGGGCGGCGAAGGTTGACGCGGAAGTTGTGCAGGACGTTGTCGACACGATCTCCCGACATGCGGAGGGAATAATTTCCCTTCACGTGCGCGTACAGGGGCAAAATGAAGGGATAAAGTTGGCTCTTCTTTCGCCTGCTATGCGGGCAGACCCGAAGGCCAAGGCCCCTATGGCGCCTCCTGCGCCTCTTGCGCAAGCAGCGTCGTTCGCGACAGTGGCAGCGGCTTTCCCGCCACTGAATGCTCCTGCAGTGAAGCCGAGGGTGGCTAAAAAGCCTGCGGAAACATGGTCCGCTATAGTTAGTAGCCAAGGCAATGGCGCTATGCCTGTTGAACTGGCTACTATGGTAAGGAAGGAGCTGGTTCCTCAGTTGGGTGTCCGAGTGCACCAAGTTGCCACCAGGAAGGATGGCAGCGTAATGATTAGGGTCCCCTCAGAGGCTGAACGGAGTAAGGTCATGCAGTCGGTGAAGTTTGGGGAGCGAGGACTCCAGGTGAAGTCTGCCGATAAGCTGGGTCCACAGGTGGAAATTAGGGATGTGGAATGCTGGATCCCCACAGATGAGGTTCTGACGGAGATTTACGAACAGAACCTCAAGGACACGGTTGAAAGCCTGGAGGTCTTCAAAAAGAAGATCTCACTAGTGAGCAGACCGACGAAGTTGGGGCCCGGTGCCACCTCGACTGTGGTACTCGAGGCCACGCCTGAGATTGCCGAGGCTCTTGCAGCGCAAGAGAAAGTTTACATTAAATACCTGGCCTGCAACTCCTCCATCAGGGACCCGTTCCCTGTCTGCTGGCGTTGTATAGGGTTTGATCACCTCGCCAAGGACTGCAGAGCAAAGGAAATTGTTTGCAGTCGATGCAGCGGCGATGGCCATAGAGCCAAAGACTGTAGGGCGGAACCGTGCTGTAGGAACTGTACCAACAGGGCACTTCCTGCAGCGCACAGCATACGGTCACCGGCTTGCCCGGTGTATGCGGCTAGGGCGGCGAGGGTAAGTGCAAGACACTAATATGGAAGTCCTCATTGCACAATTGAATTGTGGGCGGGCGGCCTCCGCCATGCATGAGCTTGGGGAAAGGCTCGTGAGTAGCGGAGCGTCAATTGCCATCCTGCAGGAACCCTACATGGTCTGTGACCGTGTGGTGGGCCTGCCCGGTGGCATGAGATCGTTCTCTTCTCAGGGTGATGGTTTGCTGAAAGCGACCGTGGTCGTGTGCGACCCGGCGCTGGATTGTGTACAGGTTGCTGAGATGAGTGGAGAGTGTGGTGTTTGCGTGAATGTGACTGGTCCCTTTGGAAGTATGTACTGTGTGAGTGTGTATTGTCCGCCAAGTAGGGATATTGATCCCTACTTGGCGTATCTGGATGAGGTCCTGCTACTGGCTAGCGGAGCACCACTCATCCTTGGTATGGACGCAAATGGAACATCTGCTCTCTGGCATAGCAAAGTGCGTAGACCATGGTCTACACACCCTCGCGGCCAGAGAGGGGATGCCCTCGCGGAGTGCCTGCTAGCCAATAGCATGATCGTGTTGAATGAACCGTCCTTGTCATATACATTTGACAAGGATGGTACAGGATGCAATGGTGTGAGCGATGTAGATGTGAGTTGTGTGAATGAAGCTGCAATGCAATTTGAGTTTGAATGGCGAATAGTGCCCAGCCTCAACATCAGCGACCACAACCTCATTGAAATTCGTATGAGTTTCGGTGGGGCGGTGGCCGCTGAGGTTGACATGCCTGTGGTACCTAAATGGTACACCAGGTATGCAAACTGGGCACTGTTTGAGACTCGGATCTTGCAGGCTTTTCAATGCCGACCAAGATCCGAGTTTGAGTGCATGGGAATTGAGGAGCAGTGTGCCTTCGTCAATGACTGTCTTAGCGAGGTCAATAATGACATATTTCGGCCTCCACGCATTAGGAGGCGGAGACATGTCCGATGGTGGACCAGGGAGCTGGACGCCAAGAAGTGCGAGGTTGCTCGGCTTCGGAAGCGTTTCCAGCGAGCCAGAGTTCGCAATCATGCAGAGGTAGAACTCCGTGGTGCCGCGTTTAGGCGGGCGAGGAGTGAGTATCACTGCATGATGGCGAAGTGCAAGGAGGACGACTGGAGGCGTTTCGTCAGCTGTTCTTCGGACGACCCCTGGGGAAATGCCTACAAATTTTGTAGAGGTAGACGGGCACGTTGTGAAGTGTCAAGCCTCGTCACTGAGGCTGGCACGACACATACGTGGAGGGAGAGCATAGAGGTTCTCATGGATAGTTTCTTTCCTGCGGCTGACCCTGTCGATGCTCTGCTTTGTGAGCGAGTTGCAGATGACGGAGAAATCCCTCCTCTGCAACAAGCAGAGATCGAAGCGAGCATTGCCAGGCTCAGGTGCAGGAAGTCACCCGGTATAGATGGAATGACCGGCCAGATGTGCAAAAGCATGTGGCGGGCCATTCCAGACTACATGAAGATCCTCTATGAATCTTGTTTCCGAGCCCGAACATTCCCCAGGAGTTGGAAAACTGCGCGGATGGTCGTGCTGCTGAAGGGCCCTGATAAGGTCCGAACCGATCCTTCATCCTATCGTGGCATCAGTCTCCTTCCAGTGCTTGGAAAAGTGCTGGAAAGGATACTGGTGGATAGGATGGAGGACCGGATCGGCGATCAGATGTCTGATAGGCAGTACGGTTTTCGCAAGGGAAGATCAGTTGAGGATGCGCTTTTGTTCGTCCAGGAGGCAGTCAGAACCAGTGGTGCCAAACGCGTCCTTGGAATCTTTGTGGATTTCAAGGGGGCGTTTGACAACTTGCTGTGGAGTGCCGTCTTGCACAAGCTCGAGGCAGCTGGCTGTCCGGAAATAGCTCTATGGAAGAGCTATTTCTCGGACAGAGAGTCCCTGGTCGTGGGTGTGGAAGACCTCGTTAGGAAGTCAGCGATGCGGGGATGTCCGCAGGGCTCCATCGTTGGTCCATTTATATGGAATTTTATGATGGATGACCTGCTGGCATCTTTGCAGCCCCTGGTGAAGTGCTGCGCATACGCCGATGATCTTCTCCTCCTAGTGGAGGGAGAAACGCGGCTGGCGCTTGAGGAGAAGGGCTCTCAACTCATGGAAATTGTCCATGGGTGGGGAGCCCGGGTGGGCGTTGAAGTGTCAACCCGGAAAACGACGATAATGATGCTGAAAAGCATATTATCGTCGAGCCGGCCCCCGATAGTTCGGATGGGTAGAGACTCTCTCAAGTATCGGAAGCAAGTCCGGTACTTGGGAGTGTCTTACGGTGAACGGTTGACACTTCAGCCCCACTTTGAGGGGCTGAAGGCACGCTTGCTCTGTTTAGTGGGTATGCTGAGGCGTGTTATGCGCAGAGACTGGGGGCTAGGTCGGCGTGCAGTTCGACAGATCTACGGTTCACTACTGGTTGCATGTGCAACCTTTGGTGCCGGAGTTCTGATGGACTGGGCGTCATCTGTCCGTGGATCTCGGCAACTTGGCACGCTTCAGCGTATCATGATGTATGCATGTATACCTGTGTGTCGGACAGTCTCGACTGCCGCCATGCAGGTATTGATGGGTGTTCCCCCTCTTGATCTGGAGGTTGTTCGACGTGGAACAGCCTTCCACATCAGGAGGGGCTTGACGTTGCCTGAATGTTCACTGGTGAATCAGCAAAGTGTGTCTGGGAGAACTCAGCGTTCTGTCGCTGAGCTCCTGGATGACTGTGTCCTGTCTAGATGGCAATCTAGATGGGAACAGTCCGTCGTCGGTAGGGTGACATTCGGGTACATCAGGGATGTCCGTGCTGCCCAAGGAAACCTAGACTTAGATTTTAATCTAAGTTTAGGTTTCCTGATCACGGGACATGGCTCCTTGAACTGGAAGCTTGTCCAGCTTGGGTTAGCCAGAGATGCCTCCTGTCCGTGCTGTGGTGCGGAGCAGGAGGACTGGCTGCACGTATTGGTGTTCTGCCCAAGGTACTCGGATGTCCGAGACCTGGCATCGTTTGGGGTTGTCCTAAACGATGGTACCGCCGACGTCACGGAGTGTTTGTGGGGGAGAGAACGAGTTCGGCGACTGAATGCCTTCGCGAAGGAGGCGTTCAGCCGTCGAACCGCCGTCCGCCGTCAGTTGGATTGAGCGTGGACTTCATGTTGGTGTCTTCACTTACGATTAGGTAGGTAGGTTGCACGGGAGTCGCTTAAGCCCCGGAGAGCTACTGCCTCAGTACTCTCCGAGCGACTATGAGGTAGGCCCCCTAGTGGGAGTATCGTGCTGGCTGTGGTTTCAACGAGAGCGTGGAGTTGCGCATTCAACCGGGCGCCGGGACCCATAGAACGGCAGAGGTATTAGAAAGGCCTCGCATCCAGCAGTATGATTGCCAAGCTTGGAGTGCCAGCTTGGTATAAACTGCTACCTTCAGGGGGCGCTGATTGACGTCAAAAGAATCAATCCGATCGGCCAAATCGAGGCCCGTCTGGTAAGTCTCCACGACAGGAACGGACGTTAAACCCAGGACTATTCTGTCCCTATCTACTCAGTTGCAATCTAGCAGCCGAACTGTTTGGACGTGCCATCGCGGTAATTCCCTTCGAGTGTTCTACTTTTCGTTCGTTTGCTAGCTTACAACTGTGGTAAGTTGACCACGTGTGCGTCGAGGTAGTGTGTGAGGTGTAATTCCCCGCTACTTCCGCCAAGGAGTTTGTGCGACTTCGCGTTTTCGCGTTTTTCGTGTTTTTATATGCAATTTTGCGATTTTTTGCGAGTGAAATTGCTTCATACCGCCTTTGAGGTGGGCGGACGTTTGATTATCGCCGCGTTTTTGGCGTCGCTGGATGCGCTGTCGACAGACGCGCATTTTGGTATATGAACAGTGGAAATCGGTTGGAAAACGTGGATTCTGTGCGCGAAAGACACATTCGCGAGGTACAATTTCACGCGTTCACGTAGTGTCGGCAACGGTACTTGGTACTGTTGTTTGTTTACAACATTTTGAACCGGTCGTCGGGTCGTTTTGCACGGTGGTTGAGTGCACGTGCACTTGGCACTTGTGTTGTGTATTGCTGAGTGCTGGCAGACGTAGTGTGTGTGTGGGAGTAGCCACCTGTGAGTTGGAGGGTGGCAACATATTGTTGCTGCTCACTGCCCAGCGTCGCTGCTTTGCTGCCGCTGCCCGCTGCCAGCAATCTGTTTCGGCGATTTTCGCTGCTTGGACATTGTTTTTTGCTGTTTCGCTGCTTTGCTGCCGCTGCCGCTGCTTTGCTGCCCGGCAGCGCTGCTTCGCTGCTTTGACGTTTTTCGCTTTTATGCGTTTTTTGGACGTTTTTGTAACGTTTTGGGTGAGTGAAAATTTTTTCGAAAATTTTTCGAAAAATTTTTCTAAGTCCTCGATACTTAGAAAAGTTTTCGAAGGATTGAAATTTTTGGAACTTAGAAAAATTTTGAAAATAATTTTCAAAATTTTTCTAAGTCTTTTGGAAGAAAAATTTTTGAGATTTTTTCCTAAGTATTTTAATATACTTAGGGGACTTCGAGGAATTTCTTGGAATTTTTTTAATTGGACCTATATTGCGTTTTGAGGGAACTTATTACCTGTGTCTCGTAAGCGAGTGTTTCGACGATGTCGAAACAGCCGAAACGAGGCAAGTCCGGGGAGAGTGGGGACAACCCCGTGGATGTTGACAAGGCTAAGATGCCGGCCCCAAGTCTGGACGATAGTCCGCCACTGAGGAGGAAAAGTGTGAGGGCCAATCCAAAAGTAGATGACGACGGCGATACTGACAGCACGGTCACTGACTTTATGGATGTCGGGGGGTCTGAGACGGACCCGGACGCTGGACCGTCGAAGGGTACGGCCGCTGGACCGTTGAAGGGTACGGCCAAGCGAACCGGGGGGAAGAAATTGGGTGGGATACCTGGGCACCTTAACATGTGCCGTGAAGAGGTGAAGGCGCTACTCCGGGCGGCGAAGGTTGACGCGGAAGTTGTGCAGGACGTTGTCGACACGATCTCCCGACATGCGGAGGGAATAATTTCCCTTCACGTGCGCGTACAGGGGCAAAATGAAGGGATAAAGTTGGCTCTTCTTTCGCCTGCTATGCGGGCAGACCCGAAGGCCAAGGCCCCTATGGCGCCTCCTGCGCCTCTTGCGCAAGCAGCGTCGTTCGCGACAGTGGCAGCGGCTTTCCCGCCACTGAATGCTCCTGCAGTGAAGCCGAGGGTGGCTAAAAAGCCTGCGGAAACATGGTCCGCTATAGTTAGTAGCCAAGGCAATGGCGCTATGCCTGTTGAACTGGCTACTATGGTAAGGAAGGAGCTGGTTCCTCAGTTGGGTGTCCGAGTGCACCAAGTTGCCACCAGGAAGGATGGCAGCGTAATGATTAGGGTCCCCTCAGAGGCTGAACGGAGTAAGGTCATGCAGTCGGTGAAGTTTGGGGAGCGAGGACTCCAGGTGAAGTCTGCCGATAAGCTGGGTCCACAGGTGGAAATTAGGGATGTGGAATGCTGGATCCCCACAGATGAGGTTCTGACGGAGATTTACGAACAGAACCTCAAGGACACGGTTGAAAGCCTGGAGGTCTTCAAAAAGAAGATCTCACTAGTGAGCAGACCGACGAAGTTGGGGCCCGGTGCCACCTCGACTGTGGTACTCGAGGCCACGCCTGAGATTGCCGAGGCTCTTGCAGCGCAAGAGAAAGTTTACATTAAATACCTGGCCTGCAACTCCTCCATCAGGGACCCGTTCCCTGTCTGCTGGCGTTGTATAGGGTTTGATCACCTCGCCAAGGACTGCAGAGCAAAGGAAATTGTTTGCAGTCGATGCAGCGGCGATGGCCATAGAGCCAAAGACTGTAGGGCGGAACCGTGCTGTAGGAACTGTACCAACAGGGCACTTCCTGCAGCGCACAGCATACGGTCACCGGCTTGCCCGGTGTATGCGGCTAGGGCGGCGAGGGTAAGTGCAAGACACTAATATGGAAGTCCTCATTGCACAATTGAATTGTGGGCGGGCGGCCTCCGCCATGCATGAGCTTGGGGAAAGGCTCGTGAGTAGCGGAGCGTCAATTGCCATCCTGCAGGAACCCTACATGGTCTGTGACCGTGTGGTGGGCCTGCCCGGTGGCATGAGATCGTTCTCTTCTCAGGGTGATGGTTTGCTGAAAGCGACCGTGGTCGTGTGCGACCCGGCGCTGGATTGTGTACAGGTTGCTGAGATGAGTGGAGAGTGTGGTGTTTGCGTGAATGTGACTGGTCCCTTTGGAAGTATGTACTGTGTGAGTGTGTATTGTCCGCCAAGTAGGGATATTGATCCCTACTTGGCGTATCTGGATGAGGTCCTGCTACTGGCTAGCGGAGCACCACTCATCCTTGGTATGGACGCAAATGGAACATCTGCTCTCTGGCATAGCAAAGTGCGTAGACCATGGTCTACACACCCTCGCGGCCAGAGAGGGGATGCCCTCGCGGAGTGCCTGCTAGCCAATAGCATGATCGTGTTGAATGAACCGTCCTTGTCATATACATTTGACAAGGATGGTACAGGATGCAATGGTGTGAGCGATGTAGATGTGAGTTGTGTGAATGAAGCTGCAATGCAATTTGAGTTTGAATGGCGAATAGTGCCCAGCCTCAACATCAGCGACCACAACCTCATTGAAATTCGTATGAGTTTCGGTGGGGCGGTGGCCGCTGAGGTTGACATGCCTGTGGTACCTAAATGGTACACCAGGTATGCAAACTGGGCACTGTTTGAGACTCGGATCTTGCAGGCTTTTCAATGCCGACCAAGATCCGAGTTTGAGTGCATGGGAATTGAGGAGCAGTGTGCCTTCGTCAATGACTGTCTTAGCGAGGTCAATAATGACATATTTCGGCCTCCACGCATTAGGAGGCGGAGACATGTCCGATGGTGGACCAGGGAGCTGGACGCCAAGAAGTGCGAGGTTGCTCGGCTTCGGAAGCGTTTCCAGCGAGCCAGAGTTCGCAATCATGCAGAGGTAGAACTCCGTGGTGCCGCGTTTAGGCGGGCGAGGAGTGAGTATCACTGCATGATGGCGAAGTGCAAGGAGGACGACTGGAGGCGTTTCGTCAGCTGTTCTTCGGACGACCCCTGGGGAAATGCCTACAAATTTTGTAGAGGTAGACGGGCACGTTGTGAAGTGTCAAGCCTCGTCACTGAGGCTGGCACGACACATACGTGGAGGGAGAGCATAGAGGTTCTCATGGATAGTTTCTTTCCTGCGGCTGACCCTGTCGATGCTCTGCTTTGTGAGCGAGTTGCAGATGACGGAGAAATCCCTCCTCTGCAACAAGCAGAGATCGAAGCGAGCATTGCCAGGCTCAGGTGCAGGAAGTCACCCGGTATAGATGGAATGACCGGCCAGATGTGCAAAAGCATGTGGCGGGCCATTCCAGACTACATGAAGATCCTCTATGAATCTTGTTTCCGAGCCCGAACATTCCCCAGGAGTTGGAAAACTGCGCGGATGGTCGTGCTGCTGAAGGGCCCTGATAAGGTCCGAAGCGATCCTTCATCCTATCGTGGCATCAGTCTCCTTCCAGTGCTTGGAAAAGTGCTGGAAAGGATACTGGTGGATAGGATGGAGGACCGGATCGGCGATCAGATGTCTGATAGGCAGTACGGTTTTCGCAAGGGAAGATCAGTTGAGGATGCGCTTTTGTTCGTCCAGGAGGCAGTCAGAACCAGTGGTGCCAAACGCGTCCTTGGAATCTTTGTGGATTTCAAGGGGGCGTTTGACAACTTGCTGTGGAGTGCCGTCTTGCACAAGCTCGAGGCAGCTGGCTGTCCGGAAATAGCTCTATGGAAGAGCTATTTCTCGGACAGAGAGTCCCTGGTCGTGGGTGTGGAAGACCTCGTTAGGAAGTCAGCGATGCGGGGATGTCCGCAGGGCTCCATCGTTGGTCCATTTATATGGAATTTTATGATGGATGACCTGCTGGCATCTTTGCAGCCCCTGGTGAAGTGCTGCGCATACGCCGATGATCTTCTCCTCCTAGTGGAGGGAGAAACGCGGCTGGCGCTTGAGGAGAAGGGCTCTCAACTCATGGAAATTGTCCATGGGTGGGGAGCCCGGGTGGGCGTTGAAGTGTCAACCCGGAAAACGACGATAATGATGCTGAAAAGCATATTATCGTCGAGCCGGCCCCCGATAGTTCGGATGGGTAGAGACTCTCTCAAGTATCGGAAGCAAGTCCGGTACTTGGGAGTGTCTTACGGTGAACGGTTGACACTTCAGCCCCACTTTGAGGGGCTGAAGGCACGCTTGCTCTGTTTAGTGGGTATGCTGAGGCGTGTTATGCGCAGAGACTGGGGGCTAGGTCGGCGTGCAGTTCGACAGATCTACGGTTCACTACTGGTTGCATGTGCAACCTTTGGTGCCGGAGTTCTGATGGACTGGGCGTCATCTGTCCGTGGATCTCGGCAACTTGGCACGCTTCAGCGTATCATGATGTATGCATGTATACCTGTGTGTCGGACAGTCTCGACTGCCGCCATGCAGGTATTGATGGGTGTTCCCCCTCTTGATCTGGAGGTTGTTCGACGTGGAACAGCCTTCCACATCAGGAGGGGCTTGACGTTGCCTGAATGTTCACTGGTGAATCAGCAAAGTGTGTCTGGGAGAACTCAGCGTTCTGTCGCTGAGCTCCTGGATGACTGTGTCCTGTCTAGATGGCAATCTAGATGGGAACAGTCCGTCGTCGGTAGGGTGACATTCGGGTACATCAGGGATGTCCGTGCTGCCCAAGGAAACCTAGACTTAGATTTTAATCTAAGTTTAGGTTTCCTGATCACGGGACATGGCTCCTTGAACTGGAAGCTTGTCCAGCTTGGGTTAGCCAGAGATGCCTCCTGTCCGTGCTGTGGTGCGGAGCAGGAGGACTGGCTGCACGTATTGGTGTTCTGCCCAAGGTACTCGGATGTCCGAGACCTGGCATCGTTTGGGGTTGTCCTAAACGATGGTACCGCCGACGTCACGGAGTGTTTGTGGGGGAGAGAACGAGTTCGGCGACTGAATGCCTTCGCGAAGGAGGCGTTCAGCCGTCGAACCGCCGTCCGCCGTCAGTTGGATTGAGCGTGGACTTCATGTTGGTGTCTTCACTTACGATTAGGTAGGTAGGTTGCACGGGAGTCGCTTAAGCCCCGGAGAGCTACTGCCTCAGTACTCTCCGAGCGACTATGAGGTAGGCCCCCTAGTGGGAGTATCGTGCTGGCTGTGGTTTCAACGAGAGCGTGGAGTTGCGCATTCAACCGGGCGCCGGGACCCATAGAACGGCAGAGGTATTAGAAAGGCCTCGCATCCAGCAGTATGATTGCCAAGCTTGGAGTGCCAGCTTGGTATAAACTGCTACCTTCAGGGGGCGCTGATTGACGTCAAAAGAATCAATCCGATCGGCCAAATCGAGGCCCGTCTGGTAAGTCTCCACGACAGGAACGGACGTTAAACCCAGGACTATTCTGTCCCTATCTACTCCCCGCAGGGGGGTCTGTGTCCGTGTGACACTCAGCTTGGAAGGCTGTTTGTAGTCGGACAGGGATCTTTGGTGACTTACGACACCACGGACCTAGTAGCGCAAGGGGGCCCCTGGTACAGTTGATACGCCATGGCGAGGATCTGTGCAAAGACCATTCGGGCGTTAACGGTCCCGTGCTCCTGAGTTATGCACGGGTGGCTCTTGGCGTGCCTACCTCCCCCCATAGTTTGCGGGAGGGAAGCACTAAAGGCCTAGCACGATTTTGATGTCCCCTGGTGGGGGGGTGCATCATACGGAAGTCGTGTGAGCTTCGGAGGTGACGGCTCCGCATGACCCGAGTCAAGAAGGGGCTAGCTAGGGAGAACGGCCTTGGTGGAAAATGCCTACGCGCCTATATCTAGCTAGTTTGTGGATTGATGACCACACTGCCTGAGTCGCATTGCTGACTAGTAAACTGAAGGGGCCGCCTGGATGTGAAAAGCAGCGCTTCGTTGTCTGCACAGACGCGGAGTCACAGGTCCAACGAGCCTGGGGTGTGCATGCCCGAATTCGACGTAAGGCTTAACCAATAGGGGGCCGAAGGAGGATCACACCTGCTATGGAGAAGTCCATAGCGAATAGTGTACTACGGGGATGGGTGTGCCCAGGGGACCATGGTCCTTGCCCATCAAGGTGTTGGACTCGTAGTGGCTGGAGGTTGTTACCCAAGTCATCCAGCTAGTGATGCAATCCCGGGGTTGGATTCCGGATGGTGTGTGCATGCGCCTGATGGAGAAATCTCCGTCTGACAACAACACCTTGTCAGTAAAAAGCCGAAGGTCCAAACTTTTTAGCGGGACCGGGAGATAAAGGCCGAAAGGCTAGGTGCTCCCCTGACGGTATACCTGTAGATGGTTTGCTTGTCCCTATCTACTACTAGTTGCAATCGAGCAGCCGTGGCGGTCGGACATGTTTAGCTAGCTAGTATGCCTATCGTTTGTAATTTGGTATTTGGAATTTTGCCTACTCGGGATAATAGTCAGGATAAGTGAGTGATAAACAGTGCGATTATTCGTGTTTAATCCTGTAAAGTGCCAATTTTGACCTGAAATATTGTGTCGCGATATGGTGTTTTCTGACTGTCGTACAGAGAGCGGACGCGTTTAGACTGGATTTTCATAGGACGGATGTTCATTTTGCTGGTCGATTTGGGCATTATTGGATCCTGCGAGAAAGGATGAGTGAATAAACGTATCGTGCGTGTGAAACAGTGGAGAAACAAGAAAGTTACAGAGAAAAGATTCTCTAGCAAATTGTGTACGCCGGCCATTGTGAGGACGTGTTTGCACCTGCCTAACATAGGACGGATGTGAATAAACTTGGTCGTGTTCGGTATCGATTGGCTTGTGAACCATAAACAGTGTGATAATTCGTGTTAAATCTCAAAAGTGCGAACATTGGCCGGAAGTATTGTGTCGCGACATGGTATTTTTAGACCGTCGTACAGAGAGCGGACGCGTTTAAACAGGATTTTCATAGGACGGATGTCCACTTTGTTGGCTGATTTGGGCATCATTGGATTCTACGAGAAAGGACGAGTGGATTGGTGTGTCATTTGTGAACATCGGTGGAGAAACAACAAAATTATCAAGGAAAGATTCTCTAGTGGGTTGTGTACGACCGCTGTTGTGTGAACGTGTTTGCACCCGCATAACACAGGACGAAGGTGAACAAACTTGGTCGTGTTTGGCAACGTTTGGCTCGTGATACGGAAACGAGTGTTTAAGCACAATTTGAGGAAGCTGGACAGGAAAGTGCTCGTCTGTTGACGTGCGAGCACACAGGTTAGTCCCTTTTTGTTTGATTGTTGATAGGATCAAGAAAGATCATGCTGAAACATTAAAGCGGATGTGTGTAATACGGGCAATACTCAGTGTAAGAGCACTTATACCGGTGCCTGTGAGTGACGTAAGGACTTGTGGACTAAAATAATAATTTTGCTGCCTACTGCCAGCGGTCGCTGCTTTGCTGCTTCGCTGCCGCTGCCCGCCAGCAATTTCTTTTCGGCGATTTTTTTTCTGCCCAATTGTATTTTATTGCTGATTCGCGGCTTTGCTGCCGCTGCTTTGCTGCCCGGCAGCGAACTTTTGATGATTGCTTTGATTGAAGCTATTGCACAGGATAAAAGTGTCATATAGTACCTAATTACTAAATTCGTGTTTAATCTCGAAAAGTGCGAATATTGGCCGGAAATATTGTGTCGTGATATGATGTTTTCTGACTGTCGTACAGAGAGCAGACGCGTTTAAACAGGATTTTCATAGGACGGATGTCCACATTGTTGGCCGATTTGGGCATCATTGGATACTAGGAGAAAGGACGAGTGGATTGGTGTGTCGTTTGTGAACATCGGTGGAGAAACGACAAACTTATCGAGGAAAGATTCCCTAGTGGGTTGTGTACGCCCGCTGTTGTGGGAACGTGTTTGCACCCGCATAACACAGGACGGAGGTGAACAAACTTGGTCGAGTTTGGCATCGCTTGGCTCGTGATACGGAAACGAGTGTATTCAAGCACAAATTGAGCAAGCTGCTCTGCTGCCGCTGTTTTGCTGCCCGGCAGCGAATTTTTGGATTTTGACTATTCTTGAGTATTTGATAATTTTTTGAGTAACAAGCAATTGCACAGGTCAAATAAGGATTTTGCTGCTTGCTGCCAGCGGTCGCTGCTTTGCTGCTTCGCTGCCGCTGCCCGCTGCCAGCAATCTGTTTCGGACACTTTTCGCTGCCCGAAACCATATATTCGCTGCTTCGCTGCTTTGCTGCAGTTGCTTTGCTGCCCGGCAGCGATTTTTGGATTTTTGGATTTTAATACTTTTTTTGGATATTTGGACTGCTCTTGACAATTTTTGCCGATTTATTAGAAGGTAAGTGAAAGATTTTACCAAAATTGAAAGGAAAATCCTGTCTATGCCACCCAAAACAAGGGAAATGGCAGGGAAACAAGAAAATGGCGACTCTCTGTCCTCCTCATCAAGTGAGGAAGAAGAGGGAGATTATGATCCAGGAACTGAAAGGATCGATATAAGGGCAAAGCTATTGGAATTACAAAATAGCATTGAGAGTTCTGATACGTCCAGTGAAATGGATGTGGATCCCCGAAAGGGAGTTAAACGTACGAAGGCAACGAGCAAAAGCAATACTGATGCGTCGGAAAATGATAGCCAAAAAAACAGAAAGAATAAGGCGCATAAAATAGACACTAAAGATAGGCAACAAGGAGAAACGGTAAGTGTCCCATTAGCGAAAGAGGGCCTCAGCAAGGGCATAAAAATAACACAACAGCCCCAAGTAAGGCTGACACAATTGCCTCAAACAAGGCAGGTACCTAAAGAAGGTAAAAATACAAGCAGGACATCTGAAGGATCGAGTTTATTTCAGGTACCCTCGGTCTCTGGGCTCCCAGTACCAGTAAAGAAGAATGCGGATAAGTGTTCTGAAAAGCAAAATGTGGAAGTTAATATCCTAGACAGTATTACAAAAATTTCTAAAATATGTACTATAAATAGAACTAAAATGGGTGCTGTTATAGCTGACCAGATAGAATTGGCACTATCGGCAATTAGGAAAAACTTATTAGAAATGGTAAAAATAAATAGCACTTTGCAGGGCAAAGTAGAAGGCCTGGAAAGAAACATAATATTGAGCGTAGATACGCGTAAGGATAAATGGAAAAAACAGGATAAAACCACCGGGAATAATAGTGAAAACAGGGGTACTAATGTACCAAATGGAAACACGTACGCTGCAGTTGCTGCACAGAATACAGGCTCTGTCAGTACTCCGATTGAATTGGTTAAAAAGACTGAGTGGACAGAGATAAGCAGGAAAAATAAAAAAATTGAAAAAATAATACAGAGAGCGCCTAAAGTCCACGCAGTAAGAATATCTATGGCCAGTGGTGTCAAAGACAGCAGCGAGGTTAAGAAGATATTAATCGGCGCTGTTGACCCGGCTAGGGAAAAAATCAAGATTAAACGGGTTAGGGAAACTGCCAATTCGGTTACCGTGGAAACAGAGACGAATGAGGATCTGGAGGTATTGATGAGGAACAAAAACGTCCAAAAAGCGGGTTTGACTGTAGCCGTAAGCGAGGGAAACAACCCAAAAATAATTGTAACTAACGTTTCCAGGGAACTGAAACCAAACGAGGTTGAGGAAACAATCAAAAAACAAAATTTTGAAAATGTACAAGGCTACTGGGCTAAGCCAGTATTTATGACTGGAAGGAAAGATGCAAGAAACGTATGCTGGGTTGTTGAAGTAAATCCTACCACTAGGAAAGCCTTCCTGGAAAAAGGGAAGATATACATTGGTTGGGACACATGTAAGGTCGATGATTATGCCGAGGTAACCAGGTGCTTCAAGTGCCAACGATTTGGCCACGTGCAAAAATATTGTACCAATAAGGAGACATGTTCCCACTGTGCTCAAGAGGGTCACGCCTGGAGCAAGTGCCCAAATACAACTATGGACAACAAATGTTCTAATTGTAAAGCATTGGGCAAAAATGCTAACCACAAGGTGTCAAGCCAGGCCTGTCCGGTATATAAGGCGGCTTTACTTAGGACGCTCTCAAACACCAACTATGGATCAAAGTAAAAAACTGAAAATATTACAAGTAAACCTACAAAGGTCAAAGACTGCTAACAAGGAAATAGCAGACTTGTTGGATAGAGGAAAAGTTGATGTCGTTTTGGCACAAGAGCCGTACTTCCATAAGGGAAAAATCAGGAAACTGGGATGCTCAACTGTCACCATAACTGAGGAAAAAATAGGAGAAAACTCACAGGCGGCCATTATTTTTAAGAGCGGTAGATTTACTGCCGTCAACTTGCTGCACATTGGCAATAGCCACTGTGCAGTTGCAGAAATTGAAGGGACTTTTGGGAAACTGTACTTGGTCTCCCAATATTTTCAATATTCGGAAAATATACATTCAGATTTGCAGCAACTGGATTTGGTTCTTGAAACCCTTCGGGGTAAAAATATTATAATGGGAATGGATGTTAATGCAAGCTCTCCACTTTGGGATCCTGAATGGGAACAAAGGACAGCACGAAGTATACACCGAGGTAGAGAACTGGAAGGCTTAATAGTGAGGAATGGTATGTTTGTCGCTAACAATAGAAATGAACTACCAACCTATAGAGGGAACATGCCGTGTAAGTCCACCTATATTGACATAACTATAGCCTCCACAGATATAGCCTTTAATTGGATAAAAAATTGGAGTGTCAATGATCAACTAGTAACCAGCGACCATAGGGGAATTGAACTAGAAATTCAATGCGATGAAGCATTGAGGGATGAAGAAGAGAGACCAAAACGCTTTAATGTAAAAAAAGCTAACTGGCTGAAATTTGAAAGGACATTAAAAGAAGCAGTCGAAAGTGGACCTCTCTGTTCATTGAATGAAGGAATGACAGCAGGAGAAATGGCTGAGGAGTTGCAAAAGTGCTTAAGCGCAGCCTGTGAACGGGCAATTCCAAGAAAAAAAA
>CATIXY010000003.1:315000-335000 GCA_949715475.1 Microchrysa polita
ATGGGTGATGATATTGATGTATTATATAATAAAAGAGAAATATATTATACTTGATATAATATATTGAGATTGGTGATGCTATTGATGTATTATATAATAAAAGAGAAATATATTATACTTGATATAAGATATTGAGATTGGTGATGCTATTGATGTATTATATAATAAAAGAGAAATATATTATACTTGATATAATATATTGAGATTGGTGATGCTATTGATGTATTATATAATAAAAGAGAAATATATTATACTTGATATAATATATTGAGATGGGTGATGATATTATTTTATAATATATTGTATTATTATGATATATTATAAAGAAGATATAAATATATATATATATAATATATATATATATAATATTATAATATTATCATAATATATTATTATGATATATTATAATAAAAGAATATATATTTAATATATATATTAAAAAAAAAATTTTTTAAAAAAAAAATTTTTGGAAAAAAAAATTTTTGGAAAAAAAAAAATTTTTGAAAAAAAAAAATTTCGGAAAAAAAAAATTTTGAAAAAAAAAATTCGGAAAAAAAAATTTTTGAAAAAAAAAAATATTGGAAAAAAAAAATATTGGAAAAAAAAAATACTGGAAAAAAAAAATACTGGAAAAAAACAATACTGGAAAAAAAAGAAACTTATAAAGAAACTTATAAAGAAACTTATAAAGAAACTTATAAAGAAACTTATAAAGAAACTTATAAAGAAACTTATAAAGAAACTTATAAAGAAACTTATAAAGAAACTTAAAGAAAAAACTTGGAGTTCACTTTTTATATTTTTATTATCTACTTTTTACAGAAAGTTTATGCCGAATATAATTTTATATGTATATAAATAATATTATAATTATAATATTTAATATCAACGTCTAACATGTAACCATAAGGGCAACTCTCTCATTCATATATATATTATATGCATGAGAAGTTGCCCGCTAAGCAAAAAACAAGGACAAAGTCAAAGATTTGACAAGGATACATTACTAAGTAATGAAAAATGATAAGAAAAAGAGACAAACATTTCCTGACACGTATAACATTTTCCATGAAAATAAAAATTTTATAAGAAATCGATAAAAAAACAAAAAAAAAATAAAAATTTCTTTGCTAAAAGAACTTAAAAAAAAAAAATTTATAAGGCGCCTTATACTACAAAGTAATTTTTATAAGGAGCTTCATAAAAAGTAATTTTTATAAGGCGCCTCATACAAACATTTTACTAGCTCATACAAAAAAAGAGTTTAATACAAACACATTTCCTGGCACGTATAACATTTTCGATGAAAATAAAAATTTTATAAGGTTTCTTTAAAAACGGAAAAAAAATGAAAAATTGTAAGTTTTGAAAATTTTATAAGGAAGTGATACAACATTTTTCACTAGCTCATATACACTCTGGTGAACTTTGACGAATTTTATAAGGAAGTGATACAACTTTTTTACTAGGTACAGAAAGAATGACTTCGCATGGCAAAAAAGTACTGTGGGCATGTGGTCGGAGAGCAAAGAAATGAATTGGTTTTTAATAAGAAGTAACGATTCTGTGCTAAAAGATAGTAAAAAAAAATTTATAAAAAGTAATTTTTATAAGGCGCCTCAAAAAAATATTTTACTAGCTCATACAAAAAAAATTTGTATAAGGAACCTTTAAGACCGAGAAAATGACACAAAAAATGACTTCGACTGACATTTTATAAGGCGGCTTTACAAAAAGATTTTACTAGCTCATACAAAAGTTGGTTAATATCAAAAAGAGTTTAACACAAATACATTTCCTGGCACGTATAACATTTTCGATGAAAATAAAAATTTTATAAGGTTTCTTTAAAAACGGAAAAAAAATGAAAAATTGTAAGTTTTGAAAATTTTATAAGGAAGTGATACAACATTTTTCACTAGCTCATATACACTCTGGTGAACTTTGACGAATTTTATAAGGAAGTGATACAACTTTTTTACTAGGTACAGAAAGAATGACTTCGCATGGCAAAAAAGTACTGTGGGCATGTGGTCGGAGAGCAAAGAAATGAATTGGTTTTTAATAAGAAGTAACGATTCTGTGCTAAAAGATAGTAAAAAAAAATTTATAAAAAGTAATTTTTATAAGGCGCCTCAAAAAAATATTTTACTAGCTCATACAAAAAAAATTTGTATAAGGAACCTTTAAGACCGAGAAAATGACACAAAAAATGACTTCGACTGACATTTTATAAGGCGGCTTTACAAAAAGATTTTACTAGCTCATACAAAAGTTGGTTAATATCAAAAAGAGTTTAACACAAATACATTTCCTGGCACGTATAACATTTTCGATGAAAATAAAAATTTTATAAGGTTTCTTTAAAAACGGAAAAAAAATGAAAAATTGTAAGTTTTGAAAATTTTATAAGGAAGTGATACAACATTTTTCACTAGCTCATATACACTCTGGTGAACTTTGTCGAATTTTATAAGGAAGTGATACAACTTTTTTACTAGGTACAGAAAGAATGACTTCGCATGGCAAAAAAGTACTGTGGGCATGTGGTCGGAGAGCAAAGAAATGAATTGGTTTTTAATAAGAAGTAACGATTCTGTGCTAAAAGATGGTAAAAAAAAATTTATAAAAAGTAATTTTTATAAGGCGCCTCAAAAAAATATTTTACTAGCTCATACAAAAAAAATTTGTATAAGGAACCTTTAAGACCGAGAAAATGACACAAAAAATGACTTCGACTGACATTTTATAAGGCGGCTTTACAAAAAGATTTTACTAGCTCATACAAAAGTTGGTTAATATCAAAAAGAGTTTAATACAAATACATTTCCTGGCACGTATAACATTTTCGATGAAAATAAAAATTTTATAAGGTTTCTTTAAAAACGGAAAAAAAATGAAAAATTGTGAGTTTTGAAAATTTTATAAGGAAGTGATACAACATTTTTCACTAGCTCATATACACTCTGATGAACTTTGACGAATTTTATAAGGAAGTGATACAACTTTTTTACTAGGTACAGAAAGAATGACTTCGCATGCCAAAAAAGTACTGGGGGTATGTGACCGGAGAGCAAAGAAATGAATTGGTTTTTAATAAGAAGTAACGATTCTGTGCTAAAAGAAAAAAAAAAAGAATTTTATAAGGCGCTTTATACTACAAAATAATTTTTATAAGGAGCTCATACAAAAAGTCATTTTTATAAGGCGCTTTATACAAAGATTTTACTAGCTCATACAAAATAAAAATTGTATAAGGAATCTATAAGACGGAGAAGATGACGCAAAAAATGGGCTCCACTGCCATTTTTATAAGGCGCTTTATAAAAAGTGATTTTTATAAGGCGCCTCATACAAAGATTTTACTAGCTCATACAAAATAAAAATTGTATAAGGAATCTATAAGGCGGAGAAGATGACGCAAAAAATGGGCTCGACTGACATTTTTATAAGGCGCTTTATAAAAAGTGATTTTAATAAGGCGCCTTATACAAACATTTTACTAGCTCATACAAAAAAAAATTGTATAAGGAATTGATAAAATTGGAGGAAAAATTATAAAAAAATATGCGCAATTTATGAAAATTTGTCAGTGTTTATAAGGAGTTAATGTGAACTAGTTTACTAGCTCATATACACTTTGATGAACTTTGACGAATTTGATAAGGCAGTGATACGACTTTTTTACTAGGTTCAGAAAGAATGACTTCGCGTGCCCAAAAAGTACTGTGGGCTAGTAACCGTCGCTGACACTAAAGTATAAGGGACCTTTAAGAAATGACTTGTAATGATGATTTTCGTAGAAAACTCGGATACTTTAGTAAAGTATAAGGGGCCTTTAAGAAATGACTTGTGATGATGATTTTCTTAGGGGATACTCGGATACTTATACCAGGTATGACCATGAATAAATGTTACTATATTATTTATTAATGATAGTAGCGCACGTTCTTATATGGTCGCGGAGAGTCTACGATTCGTTGTATTGTACTCTCCACCATTCGACTTGTCTAATAATTGCGACTGCTCTAATAGAATATATGATATTCAATAAAGAAAATGCAAAGATAATAGTATTATAGAGAAATAAAAGTAATATAATACGAACAACCTGTTCAAAAGTTAATGAAATTAAATACATTTTATTAGAAATGTAAGAAAAAGAATAGCAAAATGTAAATTTTGTTATTGAAATGGAAAAATGTATACATAAAATGTATGCATAGAAATATTATTCTGGTTGATCCTGCCAGTAGTTATATGCTTGTCTCAAAGATTAAGCCATGCATGTCTAAGTACACACGAATTAAAAGTGAAACCGCAAAAGGCTCATTATATCAGTTATGGTTCCTTAGATTGTTAACAGTTACTTGGATAACTGTGGTAATTCTAGAGCTAATACATGCAATATAAACACGAAACATTTATGTACGTGTGCTTTTATTAGGCTAAAACCAAGCGATCTTTCGGGATTGTTATATTGGTTGAACTCTGGATAATTTGCAGATCGTATGGTCTCGTACCGACGACAAATCTTTCAAATGTCTGCCCTATCAACTATTGATGGTAGTATCTTGGACTACCATGGTTGCAACGGGTAACGGGGAATCAGGGTTCGATTCCGGAGAGGGAGCCTGAGAAACGGCTACCACATCTAAGGAAGGCAGCAGGCGCGTAAATTACCCACTCCCAGCTCGGGGAGGTAGTGACGAAAAATAA
The DNA here is from genome assembly GCA_949715475.1 of Microchrysa polita. NCBI lineage: Eukaryota > Metazoa > Arthropoda > Insecta > Diptera > Stratiomyidae > Microchrysa > Microchrysa polita. Next base: position 319,720 of record CATIXY010000003.1, read on the forward strand.
CAATACAGGACTCATATCCGAGGCCCTGTAATTGGAATGAGTACACTTTAAATCCTTTAACGAGGACCCATTGGAGGGCAAGTCTGGTGCCAGCCGCCGCGGTAATTCCAGCTCCAATAGCGTATATTAAAGTTGTTGCGGTTAAAACGTTCGTAGTTGAATTTGTGCTTCATACGGGTAGTACGCCTTTATACGGGTCCGTACGTTACCATTGTATGTAAGCGTATTACCGGTGGAGTTCTAATATATGATTAATTTTCGGATTGTCATATGTTAACTTCTATTTAAACCTGCTTCAGTCCTCTTAATCGAGTGTTGTTGTGGGCCGGTACAATTACTTTGAACAAATTAGAGTGCTTAAAGCAGGCTCCAAATGCCTGAATATTTTGTGCATGGAATAATGGAATAAGACCTCTGTTCTACTTTCATTGGTTTTTAGATCAAGAGGTAATGATTAATAGAAGCAGTTGGGGGCATTGGTATTACGACGCGAGAGGTGAAATTCTTGGACCGTCGTAAGACTAACTTAAGCGAAAGCATTTGCCAAAGATGTTTTCATTAATCAAGAACGAAAGTTAGAGGTTCGAAGGCGATCAGATACCGCCCTAGTTCTAACCATAAACGATGCCAGCTAGCAATTGGGTGTAGCTACTACTATGGCTCTCTCAGTCGCTTCCCGGGAAACCAAAGCTTTTGGGCTCCGGGGGAAGTATGGTTGCAAAGCTGAAACTTAAAGGAATTGACGGAAGGGCACCACCAGGAGTGGAGCCTGCGGCTTAATTTGACTCAACACGGGAAAACTTACCAGGTCCGAACATAAATGAGTAAGACAGATTGATAGCTCTTTCTCGAATCTATGGGTGGTGGTGCATGGCCGTTCTTAGTTCGTGGAGTGATTTGTCTGGTTAATTCCGATAACGAACGAGACTCAAATATATTAAATAGATGCTTGCAGGGTTATGGTGTTTGAAACTTTACATAGCCTTCAGATGTAATGTACAGCAATGTATGTTATGTTTGAATGTGTTTGTGTGGGTTGAGCCGTACCTGTATGTTTGTCCCATTAATACGGACACTAGCTTCTTAAATGGACAAATTGCGTCTAGCAATATGAGATTGAGCAATAACAGGTCTGTGATGCCCTTAGATGTCCTGGGCTGCACGCGCGCTACAATGAAAGTATCAACGTGTATTTCCTAGACCGAGAGGTCCGGGTAAACCGCTGAAAAACTTTCATGCTTGGGATTGTGGACTGAAACTGTTCACATGAACTTGGAATTCCCAGTAAGTGCGAGTCATTAACTCGCATTGATTACGTCCCTGCCCTTTGTACACACCGCCCGTCGCTACTACCGATTGAATTATTTAGTGAGGTCTCCGGACGTGATCACTGTGACGCCTTTACGGTGTTACGGTTGTTTCGCAAAAGTTGACCGAACTTGATTATTTAGAGGAAGTAAAAGTCGTAACAAGGTTTCCGTAGGTGAACCTGCGGAAGGATCATTATTGATTCTTCAAATCAAATAAAATCATAAAAATATCAAAACGAAATTATATCGAAAACAATGATAAATCCTTATAGATTGTATATTTCCAAATGGATTTTGGATTTTTTCTATAATGGATCGTAAATGTCATTAAAGTAGATATTCTTGAGTTAGATATTACAGAATCGAACGTTTTAAATGGAATCTCGTTATAAGGAGTATATTTCTATTAACTTACATAACATATGCTCATATAAAATATATATATCAACAAATAGTGTATGCGGGGCGGATACACAGAAAAGTTCTTGTCTACGGACTTGAACATGGAAATAAAGTTCTTGTCTACGGACTTGAACATCGAAATAAGGTTCTTGTCTACGGACTTGAACAAAGAAATAAAGTTCTTGTCTACGGACTTGAACAAAGAAATAAAGTTCTTGTCTACGGACTTGAACAAGGAAATAAAAAGTTCTTGTCTTCGGACTTGAACAAGGAAATGAAAAGTTTTTGTCTTCGGACTTAAACAAGAAGAAATGTTGTTATATATGATAAATATGAGTGTTATGCTAGATTTTCTTTATAATCGAATTCAAATAAAAAACTATTAGATTCAAAGAAATGAAATATATGAAATCAAAATTTGTTACACTTAATACACACACGCGTGTGTTTTGAGTTAAAGTTATACCGGATGTTGTGTTTGGATATAACCGAGTCATTCGTAACAAATGATTTCGATAAAATTTTACTATAACAATATATAATTTTATTATATAGTTATAGACTCGTGACGCTCAGTAAATAATAAAATAAAAAGAAAATAACCCTAAGCGGAGGATCACTTGGCTCATGGGTCGATGAAGAACGCAGCAAACTGCGCGTCATCGTGTGAACTGCAGGACACATGAACATCGACATTTTGAACGCATATTGCAGTCCATCCTATACATATATCTAATATATGTGGAATGGACTACATATGGTTGAGGGTTGTAAGAATATCTCTAAAAAGGATATCTGGTTGCTCGATATGTATACGCTTTAAGTGTGAACATATGCAGGTGCACATGTTGTACATTAAAAGAATTAATTTTCTTTAATGTATTGAGAAAATTTGAAAAAAAAAAAGAATTATATTCAACATAATAGATCGTTATGTCGTTATAATAACAAAATTTTTTTTTCAAAAACAGTAAGGCTTTTAAAGCAATAAATGCTGTTGAAAAAAAAAATATTATAATGCATGATCTATCCTTTGTTGATTCAAAATAATTCTTTAAATTCTTATAAAACAACCTCAACTCATATGAGACTACTCCCTGAATTTAAGCATATTAATGAGGGAAGGAAAAGAAACTAACAAGGATTTTCTTAGTAGCGGCGAGCGAAAAGAAAAAAGTTCAGCACTGAGTTATTTTGTTAAGCAAATATAAGATGCAGTGTATGGAATGTCTAACTATCTAGTATGATAAATTAGCTATCCAAGTCCTTCTTGAATGAGGCCATTTACCCATAGAGGGTGCCAGGCCCGTAGTGATGCTAATGATTACTAGAAGATATTTCCTAAGAGTCGTGTTGCTTGATAGTGCAGCACTAATTGGGTGGTAAACTCCATCTAAAACTAAATATGACCATGAGACCGATAGCAAACAAGTACCGTGAGGGAAAGTTGAAAAGAACTCTGAATAGAGAGTTAAAAAGTACGTGAAACTGCTTAGGGGTTAAGCCCGATGAACCTAAATATCTTAAATGAAAAATTCATCATCAATTGTATGTTATATTTATAATGTATCAATGGTGTGCATTTTTTTCATAAAGACATTGTTATCTGTTAATGAATATATTATGTATATAATATTTATCATAAGGGCCGTATGGATAGATTATTTTATATTTATTTCGGTAAATTGAAATAAAATCCAAGATATTTATATCGCGGTAACCGGATAAATTATTGACAGATTATATTATATAACGCTTACATACTTGTATGTTATAATGAGTATATATTCTATGTATTATGTATTCCATTATATGCGTTTATATGATAAACAATGCGATAGATTTAGGATACCTTCGGGACCCGTCTTGAAACACGGACCAAGAAGTCTAACATGTGTGCAAGTCATTGGGTTTGCAATTATTGTTGAAACCTAAAGGCGTAATTAACTTAACTGTTTATGGGATTATTATATATAAATTTATTTATATAGAATCCATCCCGGGGCGTTCTATATAGTTATGTATGCAAATACTAACTGGAGCGTACCTTGAGCAGATATGTTGTGACCCGAAAGATGGTGAACTATACCTGATCAGGTTGAAGTCAGGGGAAACCCTGATGGAAGACCGAAGCAGTTCTGACGTGCAAATCGATTGTCAGAATTGGGTATAGGGGCGAAAGACCAATCGAACCATCTAGTAGCTGGTTCCCTCCGAAGTTTCCCTCAGGATAGCTGGTGCAATGAAATATTATATATAATCTTATCTGGTAAAGCGAATGATTAGAGGCCTTAGGGTCGAAACGACCTTAACCTATTCTCAAACTTTAAATGAGTAAAAACCTTATCTTACTTGATGTGAAGATAAAGGATATGATATATTGTGCCCAGTGGGCCACTTTTGGTAAGCAGAACTGGCGCTGTGGGATGAACCAAACGTAATGTTACGGTGCCCAAATTTACAACTCATACTGATACCATGAAAGGCGTTGCTTGCTTAAAACAGCAGGACGGTGGACATGGAAGTCGTAATCCGCTAAGGAGTGTGTAACAACTCACCTGCCGAAGCAACTAGCCCTTAAAATGGATGGCGCTCAAGTTGTATACCTATACATTACCGCTAAAACATATGATTTATTAAATTTATTTAATAAATTTTGAAGTTTTAGTGAGTAGGAGGGTGCAATGGTGTGCATTGAAGTGTTTGGCGTGAGCCTGCATGGAGCCGCCATTGGCACAGATCTTGGTGGTAGTAGCAAATAATCGAATGAGACCTTGGAGGACTGAAGTGGAGAAGGGTTTCGTGTGAACAGTGGTTGATCACGAGTTAGTCGGTCCTAAGTTCAAGGCGAAAGCCGAAAAATGCTAAAGTCATTAAAGATGTTTAATATGTATGTATACATTTGTTTTTATATACTTTAACATTTAATTGAACGAAAGGGAATACGGTTCCAATTCCGTAACCTGTTGAGTATACGTTTGTTATTATAAATGGGCTCTTGCTGCTCATCCTGGCAACAGAAACAACCATAGAGAAGCCGTCGAGAGGTATCGGAAGAGTTTTCTTTTCTGTTTTATAGTCGTACTACCATGGAAGTCTTTCGAAGAGAGATATGGTAGATGGACTAGAAGAGCATGGCATTTACTGCTGTGTCGATATTTTCTCCTCGGACCTTGAAAATCTATGGTGGGGTCACGCAAATTTCTCAACAGGCCGTACCGATATCCGCAGCTGGTCTCCAAGGTGAAAAGCCTCTAGTCGATAGAATAATGTAGGTAAGGGAAGTCGGCAAATTAGATCCGTAACTTCGGGATAAGGATTGGCTCTGAAGATTGAGATAGTCGGGCTTGATTGGGAAGTAATTATAATGGCCTATGTACTCGTTCTGGAGAAACTATGATATAAGCAATTGTATTTGTTCTCCGGATAGAAGTTTACATGGCCAATTACGGATCTTTCTTGCTAATAATTTATAGTGGATTCGTTCATTATAGATTGCTAACGACTATCAATTAACAATTAATTCAGAACTGGCACGGACTTGGGGAATCCGACTGTCTAATTAAAACAAAGCATTGTGATGGCCCTAACGGGTGTTGACACAATGTGATTTCTGCCCAGTGCTCTGAATGTCAAAGTGAAGAAATTCAAGTAAGCGCGGGTAAACGGCGGGAGTAACTATGACTCTCTTAAGGGGTAGCCAAATGCCTCGTCATCTAATTAGTGACGCGCATGAATGGATTAACGAGATTCCCTCTGTCCCTATCTACTCCTCCCCGCAGGGGGGTCTGTGTCCGTGTGACACTCAGCTTGGAAGGCTGTTTGTAGTCGGACAGGGATCTTTGGTGACTTACGACACCACGGACCTAGTAGCGCAAGGGGGCCCCTGGTACAGTTGATGCGCCATGGCGAGGATCTGTACAAAGACCATTCGGGCGTTAACGGTCCCGTGCTCCTGAGTTATGCACGGGTGGCTCTTGGCGTGCCTACCTCCCCCCATAGTTTGCGGGAGGGAAGCACTAAAGGCCTAGCACGATTTTGATGTCCCCTGGTGGGGGGGTGCATCATACGGAAGTCGTGTGAGCTTCGGAGGTGACGGCTCCGCATGACCCGAGTCAAGAAGGGGCTAGCTAGGGAGAACGGCCTTGGTGGAAAATGCCTACGCGCCTATATCTAGCTAGTTTGTGGATTGATGACCACACTGCCTGAGTCGCATTGCTGACTAGTAAACTGAAGGGGCCGCCTGGATGTGAAAAGCAGCGCTTCGTTGTCTGCACAGACGCGGAGTCACAGGTCCAACGAGCCTGGGGTGTGCATGCCCGAATTCGACGTAAGGCTTAACCAATAGGGGGCCGAAGGAGGATCACACCTGCTATGGAGAAGTCCATAGCGAATAGTGTACTACGGGGATGGGTGTGCCCAGGGGACCATGGTCCTTGCCCATCAAGGTGTTGGACTCGTAGTGGCTGGAGGTTGTTACCCAAGTCATCCAGCTAGTGATGCAATCCCGGGGTTGGATTCCGGATGGTGTGTGCATGCGCCTGATGGAGAAATCTCCGTCTGACAACAACACCTTGTCAGTAAAAAGCCGAAGGTCCAAACTTTTTAGCGGGACCGGGAGATAAAGGCCGAAAGGCTAGGTGCTCCCCTGACGGTATACCTGTAGATGGTTAGCTTGTCCCTATCTACTCAGTTGCAGTTGAGCACTCGGTGTGTACGGTCGTGTTATTCGATAGCTGTCTCGCGCGTGTTTTCGTTTTGATAGTCGTTAGCTCGTTTTGCTCCTGCAACTTGGTGGTAGTGCTGGTTGATTAAGTTCCCCGCTGCCACCGCTTGAAAGTCGCGGTTTTTTCGCGTTTTTTCGCGGTTTTTCGCGTGTTTTTGACAGTTGTACGTTTTGGACAGTGCAAAAACCTTTGCATCGTGGTAAAGGTTGACGGACGTCATTGGATCGCAGTGTTTGTGGTCTTGTTGGACGCGCCCCAGTGTGACGCGTATTTTGAGGGGTCATCCTCCAAAATCCGTCGCGGTTTTTCGCGTGTTTTGTTGACATTTTCGGTTTTTGACAGTGTAAAACTTTTACACTGCCGTAAAGGTGGACGGACGTCATCGGATCCCATCGTGTGTGGTCTTGTTGGACGCGCCCCAGTGAGACGCGTGTTTTGAGGGGTCAACCTTCAAAATCCGTCGTGATTTACGCGAGTTACGCGCGAAAGATTCTTTCGCGTTGTACGATTTGTGCGAAGTTGGACGTGTCGGCAACTGTACATGATACGGTTGCTTGTTGACAACGATATTTGTGCTTGCGTTGTGTGCATTTTCGGTGAGTACGATTTTTGCTTGTTGCTACCCGGTGTTTGTGCACTCAGTGCACGTGGACTCGTGTATATCGCTGCTAAAGTTGGACAACGACCGGTCGTCCAACCAGTCGTCCAACTTGTCGTCCAACTTATCGTCCAACTTGTTGTACGATAAGTTGGAAGTCAACTTTTGGTCCAACTTGTTGTCCAACTTGTCGTCCAACTTGTCGTCCAACTTGTTGTACGACAGGTTGCACCAACTTTTTGGACTTTTGAGGCGATTGGTTGAACGACTTGGAGTTTTTCAACTTTTTCGAGTGATCTGAGTGAGTCATGAGCACTATGGCCCGCGGCTCGGGAAAAAAGTCGAAGTCAGAGACTTCGAGTGACGTTGTGGATAAGAGTGCTGATGCTGATAGTCCTCCTCCGAGGAGGAAGGAGGCGGTTGCAAGAACAGATGGTGACGAACGTTCGACTGACCTCTCTGAGGATATGTCGGTAAGTAGCGTTGTTACTGAAGTAGGTGCCGCCAGTGGTGGCGCAGGGAAGATGAATGAAGGTATGAGTTGTAAAACTCAAGAAGAAGTAGCTAAGCAGAGTGATGGCGCCAAAAGGAAGGATGTTGTCCCCGATGAGATAGCCAAATTGAAGGAGGTCAGAGCGGGTATAGAGTCGGTGCTCTTGAGGGCAAAGGCTGACTTGGACGTGGTTCTAATGATAAGTAGCATAATTACAGGAGCGGAAGAGACAATTGTGCGCCTGATAGCGGCGAATGCGCGTTTGCAGGGGGAAAACGAGACCCTCAAGGGCCTCGTCCACCGGACGCTGGTAGTGAATGAACGGGCGGCCTCTGCTGCCAGGATTGTGAAGCCAGTAGCATCGAAGGAGAAAAATATGCCGGCTGTAGTTAAAGCTGGTGCTGTCGTAGGGCTGAAAGTTACGCCACCTCCGCCTAGGGAAACCTGGTCGGTGGTGGTGAAGGGTGGGGATCGCTCCCCGCAGGAAATTGAAAAGGTAGTCCATCATGAAATCATGCCAAGGCTGTTGAAGGATGTAAGAGTGCATGCAATTGTACCCCGGAAAGATGGTGGGATAGTGATAAGGCTCCCCTCGGAGAATGAGAAGAATATTCTGCTGAAGAAAGGAAAATTTGCAGAGTGTGGCTTTGAAGCACGCAGTGATGACAAGTTGGGTCCACAGGTGGTGCTAAAGAATGTGCATTGCTATTTACCGTCAAGTAGGATACTGGATGAAATATACGACAACAACCTGTATGACTTTATCCCGGATGAGGAATATTACAAGAAGAATCTGAAGGTTGTGAGTCGTCCGATAAGGCAGGGCCCGGATGCCACGGCGGACGTGGTCCTGGAGGGATCTCCCTTAGTTATCGAGAAGATACTTGAAAACAACGAACGCATCTATGTGAATAGTCACGCGTATCGCGTGTTGGTGCGGGACCCAGTCCCGGCATGTTGGCGATGTCTTGGTTTCAACCACATCGCGAAGAATTGTAAGGCTCAAGAGGTTGTTTGCAGACGCTGCAGTGGTGAGGGGCATCGCGCCCGTTTCTGTAGGAAAGCCCCGCATTGCCGCAACTGTGCGGCAAGAGGACTTGCTGATGAACATGAAATGTTGTCCATCGACTGCCCAGTTTACATGGAGAGAGTAAAGCGGATGCAAGCCAGACACTAATGTGACTGGCTAGGTATGGCGCTGCTACTCGGTAGTGTCTCCCATACCCCAAGGATGTCACTGTTGACATCTCCCGCAGCATGGTGGGTAGACTGGTGCTACCCACTTATGCGACTCTACGGGAGATGGTGTATGTATGATGGATGTTATGAGATGAGTGGATGGGATGAATGTATGTGAATGTGAGTGTGTTTTTCTAGTCCCTTTTTTTTTTTTTGCAGATTTGTTGTAGGCCGTAGGTTAGTTTCCATCGGTTAGGTTGCACGGGTGTCACATAAGCCCCGGAGAGCCACTGCCTCAGTGACTCTTCGCGTGACAGAGAGGTTGGCCCCCCTAGTGGGAGTATCGTGCTGGCTGTGGTTTCGCGAATAGCGTGGAGTTGCGCTTATCAACCGGGCGCCGGGACCCTAGAACGGCAGAGGCAGCCCTCGCATCTAGCAGTATGTTACTGTTACCTCCACACTGCTGGAGTGGGCGCCTGATTGACGTCACAAATTCAATCCGTTGGCCTATTCGCGGCCCGTCTGGTAAGTCACCACGACAGGTACGGACGTTAAACCCCTGGACTATTCTGTCCCTATCTACTAGTTGCAGTCGAGCATTCGGTGAGTACGGTCGTGTGGTATATCTCGTGAGTGGTTTGTTTGGTTATTATTGGATTTCGGTATATCTTTGGCTCCTGCAACTTGGTTGGTTTAGCGCTGGTTGATTAAGTTCCCCGCTGCCACCACTTAAAACCCCTACGTGTGTTTTTCGGCGATTTTTCCAGGTGTATGGTGAAATTCTCGGTTTTTCTTTGAAATCTGATTGTTTTCCCCCTTTACACCGTGTTTCTGGTGAACGGACGCACGAATATTGGTGATATTGTTATATCATTTGATGCGGATTGTTCTTGCGCGTGTTTTGAGACCTCTCCGGTGGAAATCCGACAAGGATTAGTGGTTTTTCCCTGGTGTTTTGTGGAATTTTCTGTGAAAATCTGGTTTTCCCCCCCTTTACACCGTCTTTTAGGTGGACGGATGTTGGTTATTCGTGGTGTTCTTTATATGGTTCGACGCGGAAAGTTGTGACGAGTGTTTTGAGATCTTTTCCGTAAAGATCCGCTAAGGATCAGTGATTTTATTTGGAAAAGATACTTGTGTGACCGAGTATTTTTCTTGTCGCCACGCATCTCAAACGTGCCGGCAACGGTAAATCCTGTCTTGTCTTGTCTGTTCGTGCACAGAACAGGTCGGTGCATGTGCACTTGGTACGTGTGTATAGAACGTGTTTTTGCTGGTGAGATTTGTATGCTTGGATGTACGTACTATTGCTGGTGAGTGGTTTGTTTTTGTATCCCTCTGTAAAGCGGACAGTATATTGTTGCTGTTTGCTGCCGGGCAGCAAATTTACTGTCGCTGCTTGCTGCCAGCAATCTATTTCGGGGTTAGAAAAAAGTTTGAAAAAAGTCATTGTCTGCTGCCGCTGCTCGCTGCCGCTGCCGCTGCTTGCTGCCAGCACTACATTTTTGACTTTTTAGCCTGTATTCTAGTGAAAAACGTATCTTTGTGAGGAAAGGAACAATTTACGCTGTTTGCTGCCGGGCAGCGTTTTTGCTGTCACTGCTTGCTGCCAGCAATCTGTTTTGGGAGTTAAAAAATCGTCATAATTACTCGATATTTGCTGCCGAGCAGCACATCCACTGTCGCTGCTTGCTGCCAGCGTGTGATTTTGATTTTATTTTTGATTATCTTGGAAATCTGAATAAATACTGGTAAGTACCAATTTTTAGACATGTCAACGAAAATGAAAGCAGGAGCTGATACGGAGGGGGGCAGGAGCTCTTCGAGCTCTTCGAGTGAAGAAGGTGATTATGACCCCGGGACGGAAAGGGTCAATTTGAGGGCCAAAATGTTGGACGCCAACAGAAATCTCAAAACATCCAACTCTTCAAGTAGTAGTGAGAGTGAAATGGAAGTTGACCCACGAAAGGGCATAAAAAGGAATAATAACAAGAGCAAAAGTGGCGCCGAGACTTCTGAAGGGGCTTTGCGGTCGAAAGTCAAAAGAACAATGACACAAAAAGCCAGCACGAGTAGGGAGGAAAGAGCAGCCGGGAAACTAGAAGTTCACGGGTATCAAACGGCTGAAGAGAGTGTCCCAAAGGTTTTAGCAGGGAATGGGAAGCAGCTAATGGGGCCTCCCACTGCTGTTCTCAAGAAAAGTTCTGACTTGGTTCTCGGTTCTACTGTTCTCAAGAAAAGTTCTGTCTCGGGACAAAGTAGGAAAGTTGGATCTGAGGGTAAGATAAAGCAAGCTGAGAAACAAATAATTTTGGATGCTGAGGGTAAGATAAAGCAAGCTGAGGAACAAATAATTTTGGATGCTGTGACAAGCGTTGCACGCATATGTACTTTGAATCGGGGCAAAATGGGCTCTGTCATAGCTGACCAGATTGAAGGCCACCTTGTCCTAATTAGGAAACACTTAATGGAAATGACCAAAATTAACTCTGTTCTTCAGGGCAAAGTTGAGGGACTTGCAAAATATATAGAGAACGGTGTAACTGTGGGTACGACGAAGGACAACGAAAGAAAAAAGGAAAGAGTAAATATAAATAGGACCAGCAGTGCACATATGCGGCTGTAGTGGCACAAAAGGCTGATAGATCCAAAAGTATTGGAAAAGTACTGGGCAAAAACATGCCATTGCCAGAGGTTATTAATAAAACAGAGCAACGGGTAGCTGTCAGAAGTAGAAATACCAAAAAGATCAGCAAAATAATTGAGAACGCCCCTAAAATACATGAGGTGAAAATAACGCTGGCTCAGGGTACAATGACCGGAAATGAGGTCAAGAAAGTGTTGCTAAAAGCTGTTGACCCAGCTAGGGATCAAATCAAGGTCCAAAGAGTGAGAGAAAGTCTGGACTCTGTTGTTGTAGAGACAGCAACGAAAGAGGACCTTGAAGCGTTGGTCAAAAACAAGAAGATAGAGAACGCAGGGCTTAAAGTTGTCAAAAATGAGGGGACTAATCCTAAAATCATTGTAATGAATGTATCAAGGGAACTGAAGCCAAACGAAATAGAACAGGCAATACAAAAACAAAACTTCGAAAATGTTAAAGATTTTTGGGCTAAGCCATCATTTATGACAGGGAAAAAAGAAAATACGAAAGTATGCTGGGTTCTTGAGGTTAATGCCAGCACAAGGAAGGCCTTCTTAGAACAGAGGAAAATATATATTGGCTGGGATGCCTGTAGGGTTGACGACTATGTTGACACAACCAGGTGCTACAAATGCCAGAGGTACGGTCATGTGCAAAAATATTGCAATAATAAAGAAATTTGTTCACATTGTGCCAAAGAGGGGCATTCATGGGACAAATGCCCAAACACGGAGCAAGAAAGCAAGTGTGCAAACTGTTTAGCAATGGGGCGAAATGCTAACCACAGAATTAGTAGCCAGGCTTGTCCGGCTTATAAGGCCTCGCTACAAAGGACCCTAGTAAGAACTAATTATGGGAATTAAAGTCTTACAAATCAATATGCAAAGGTCTCGAACGGTAAACACAGAAGTTGCAAACTTACTAGATCAAGGGAAAGTAGATATTGTTATGGCCCAGGAGCCTTACTTTTTTAGGGAAAAAGTCCGAGGATTAGGTAACTCGACAGTAATCATAACTGGTGAAGAGGCAGGAGAAGTGGCACAAGCCGCTATTTTTTACAAAAGAAACCGATTTACAGTAACCAAGCTGACGCATCTCTGTGACAGTCACTGCGTAGTAGTAGAAACTCAGGGAGACTTTGGAAGGGTTATTTTAGTAACCCAGTACTTCCAATACTCGAGTAAAATTAGGCATGATCTCCGGAAAATGGAAGAAATTCTATACGTTCTTCCAGGCAAAAATATTATATTTGCAATTGATGCAAATGCTAGCTCTCCATTGTGGGACCCCACATGTGTTGATGAAAGGAAACGCAAGCGGCGGCTTTTACGCGGCCGGGACTTAGAAGCGTTAATAGTTGAAAACAGCTTGTTTGTCCTAAATGACACTAGCCAACCCCCGACATACAGGGGTAACATCCCTGGCAATTCCACGTATATAGACGTAACACTTGCCACTAATGACACCACGCTGCAGTGGGTTCAGCGATGGAAGGTAAATGAAGACTTGACATCCAGTGACCATTCTTCGATCGAGTTCACAATAAGTTGTGAAGGAAATCAACCGCTAGGTCCAACTAGACCAAATAGGTATAATGTTTCCAAGGCTGATTGGGAGCTGTTTAGAAGTACCCTCGAAGACAGCATAACAGAAGGAAGCTTGTCAAATATGGAGACACATTCAGCTGAAACCGCTGCTATTGAGCTTCAAACCTGCATTATTAATGCGTGCGAAATTTCCATGCCGAGGAAGAAGAGATTGGCCAAACCTACATCGGGTTGGACAGTTGAAATAAACAGGAAAAAACAAGCAGCCTACAAAGCAAGAAGGAAAATAAGAAAAACACGTGATCCAGAAGAAAGAACCGAAAAAGTTGCTGAATATAGGCGTCTTAGAAAGGACTTCAAGACATCCTTGAGAAAGTCTAGACAAAACTGCTGGAATAAGTTAGTCGACGAAACGAGCAACGACCCATGGGGATTACCGTACAAAGTTAGTTTTAAGAAACTACGGGGAGAAGAACCATTAGCATCCGTTAAAATAGGAAATGACTTTACGAACACCTGGGAAGAGACGGCAAATGCCATGCTTACAGCTCTCTCACCGGACGATGAGCCACAAGAAGACACAGAGTCACAGAGAATCACAAGGGAGGAGGTCAAACAGTATATGCATTATATGCAAAATACTGAAGCCGAGTCGGTAATTCCATTTGACTTTAGTGAATTAATATTTGCTACCAGGCATTTTAAGAATGGGAAAGCACCTGGAATAGACGCAATTGAGGTTGAGGTGGCTAAACAAGTAGTTAAATCCATACCGGAAGCAATGCTTCAAATTTACAATAAATGCTTGAAAGAAGGTGTTTTCCCTAAAGCATGGAAACACGGGTCGATGATAATAATTTATAAAGGTGATGACAAAGATAAAACGGACCCAAAGTCCTACAGACCAATTTGTCTTTTATCAATATTAGGGAAAATCTTAGAGAAGATGATTCTGGGGAGAATTCAAACAATTCTAATTGATGACACAAGAGCATCATCGAACCAATTTGGTTTCCGAATTGGTCGGGGTACAGAAGATGCAATCAGCAGGGTGAAAGACACAATTGAGCGTAGTAACTCAAAATACATATTGGGAATATCTTTTGACATCTCCGGGGCATTCGACAACTTGTGGTGGCCTGCAATATTCAGGGAGCTTCAGGTCAGAGAGTGTCCACGGCATATATATAAACTGCTCCAAAATTATTTTGAAGAAAGGATGGTATCAATCGTTTCGAAGCATGTGACAATAGATAAGGTTGTCACGAAAGGATGTCCGCAGGGATCTGTGTTAGGTCCCAGCATGTGGAACTTAGTGTTTGACGAACTCATAAGAATACTGGAAGATGTTTATGACAAAATAACACCTTTTGCTTATGCAGATGACATTCTTGTACTCGTCGAGGGGGAAACAAGAGCGGAACTTGAGTATAGGGCTACAGAAATAGCTGGGGTTATTAAAGATTGGTGTAGTGACATCAAATTAAATCTTTCACCAAATAAGACGAAAATGTTGTTGCTCAAAGGAGGATTAAAAAGATCGCCACTGGTAAAACTCGGTGGAGCATCCATACGACTTTCCAAATCTGTAAAATATCTAGGAATATGGATTAAGAACGAATTGAACCCAGATGAACATCTGAAACAAATTTCGGCAAAAGTCAGGAAAACATATAGTGCACTAGCTACTCTAGCTAGACACAAACATGGACTGCAATATAGTGCTAGGACGCTCCTATACAAGGGACTTTTTATACCCATGATAACATATGGAGCAATTGGATGGACTGATAGACTCAATAAAATTAAAAAAAGGCCATTAGTAACTGCGCAAAGAAATGCGTTGTTAGCAATAACAAGAGCGTATCGGACTGTATCGAATGATGCCCTCTGTGTTGTGGCTGGGGAACTGCCAATACATCTTGTGGCAATAGAAAGATTTTATAGCTATAAAATCCGAAAAAGAGAGAGCTTTATGCTGGATGGGCATTTCTTCTCAATGGACAATACAGTCAGCATCAAAGATGCTAAAATGCAACTAAAAGAATTATTAGAGTGTAGATGGCAAAGAGAGTGGGAGCTATCAGAAAAAGGAAGAGCCACAATTGAATTCTTCCCAACGATTAGCTTTAGGAAGGACTGCAAGTGGTTAGAAATTGATCACTACGTGGTACAATTTCTCACAGGACACGGAGATTTTAAGCATAAGTTACATAGCATGAAACTGGCCTCCGAGGAAACGTGTCAATGTGGTGCCGTCGAAACATCGAAGCACGTACTTTTTGACTGCACGCGGCATAATGGGGACAGACAGTCCCTTATAAGAACATGTATACGTATGGGGGAGGGATGGCCAGTCAGCCCATCTGTACTGGTCACAG
>CATIXY010000003.1:340000-417500 GCA_949715475.1 Microchrysa polita
AAAAAAAATTTGTATAAGGAACCTTTAAGACCGAGAAAATGACACAAAAAATGACTTCGACTGACATTTTATAAGGCGGCTTTACAAAAAGATTTTACTAGCTCATACAAAAGTTGGTTAATATCAAAAAGAGTTTAACACAAATACATTTCCTGGCACGTATAACATTTTCGATGAAAATAAAAATTTTATAAGGTTTCTTTAAAAACGGAAAAAAAATGAAAAATTGTAAGTTTTGAAAATTTTATAAGGAAGTGATACAACATTTTTCACTAGCTCATATACACTCTGGTGAACTTTGTCGAATTTTATAAGGAAGTGATACAACTTTTTTACTAGGTACAGAAAGAATGACTTTGCATGGCAAAAAAGTACTGTGGGCATGTGGTCGGAGAGCAAAGAAATGAATTGGTTTTTAATAAGAAGTAACGATTCTGTGCTAAAAGATGGTAAAAAAAAATTTATAAAAAGTAATTTTTATAAGGCGCCTCAAAAAAATATTTTACTAGCTCATACAAAAAAAATTTGTATAAGGAACCTTTAACCTTAATCTTACCCTTGTGTGAAAAATCACACAAACGCATTTTATTTCCGATTTTTCCCTCTGACTTTTCCAACCGATACCTATAGCTCGTCTTGACTTTTCCTAAAACTTCGATTTAAAAAGAAAAACATAAGTTTCAAAAAAAAATTTATTTTTTATTGTTAGATATTTAAAAACTTACGTTAAGTACCCTCATGTGTGGAAATTCACACATATGGTATTAGCTGTGTGTTTTCTATGGGTGAATTTTGTTTTTACCGTAATAATATTGCGAAATCGACTTTTTTACAGAATGCATGAATCGATATCGTTTGGAGTAAATTATTTATGTGAAAAATGTGATTCATGATGAAATTCTGGTCTAGGACACACCATAATTGAAAATCTTTTGAAACATGCTGACTCAGGTCCTAGTGGTCCAGTCGTATTAGCATTTCAAATACGAAAACAACAGAGTAAGGCTAATTTTTGTTGTTTTTGAATCACCGGGCTCCCGAAAATCTAAAACTCATTTTCGTGAAAAAAATTTTGAGCGAAAAGGTTCTAAAAAGGACTAAAAGGATACTCTTCAATCCTTGGACGGAGGTCGTCATGCGGGGTATCATATCAAAGGAGACGTCGAGTACATTACATATCCGGTGTTAGTTTCCTGTTTCAAGGACCCTCAAGGTAATAAATCGAGCTTAAATGTAAGTGAGTCAACTGTAGTAGTACGCAACTACGGATTATCATGGCATTGATAACCCGACCCTTAATGTCAAATGTCAACAATATGCTCTTCTCATAACCGAGATAGTGGACAATTCAACATAAAGCACATTTCTAACTTTAAGAAATTCGCCCAAATTACATTAAAATGGCATATGTGTGAAAATCCACACATGAGGGTACTTAACGTATGTTTTTTTCAGGGTAAGATGAAGGTTAAGACCGAGAAAATGACACAAAAAATGACTTCGACTGACATTTTATAAGGCGGCTTTACAAAAAGATTTTACTAGCTCATACAAAAGTTGGTTAATATCAAAAAGAGTTTAATACAAATACATTTCCTGGCACGTATAACATTTTCGATGAAAATAAAAATTTTATAAGGTTTCTTTAAAAACGGAAAAAAAATGAAAAATTGTAAGTTTTGAAAATTTTATAAGGAAGTGATACAACATTTTTCACTAGCTCATATACACTCTGGTGAACTTTGTCGAATTTTATAAGGAAGTGATACAACTTTTTTACTAGGTACAGAAAGAATGACTTCGCATGGCAAAAAAGTACTGTGGGCATGTGGTCGGAGAGCAAAGAAATGAATTGGTTTTTAATAAGAAGTAACGATTCTGTGCTAAAAGATGGTAAAAAAAAATTTATAAAAAGTAATTTTTATAAGGCGCCTCAAAAAAATATTTTACTAGCTCATACAAAAAAAATTTGTATAAGGAACCTTTAAGACCGAGAAAATGACACAAAAAATGACTTCGACTGACATTTTATAAGGCGGCTTTACAAAAAGATTTTACTAGCTCATACAAAAGTTGGTTAATATCAAAAAGAGTTTAATACAAATACATTTCCTGGCACGTATAACATTTTCGATGAAAATAAAAATTTTATAAGGTTTCTTTAAAAACGGAAAAAAAATGAAAAATTGTAAGTTTTGAAAATTTTATAAGGAAGTGATACAACATTTTTCACTAGCTCATATACACTCTGATGAACTTTGACGAATTTTATAAGGAAGTGATACAACTTTTTTACTAGGTACAGAAAGAATGACTTCGCATGCCAAAAAAGTACTGGGGGTATGTGACCGGAGAGCAAAGAAATGAATTGGTTTTTAATAAGAAGTAACGATTCTGTGCTAAAAGAAAAAAAAAAGAATTTTATAAGGCGCTTTATACTACAAAATAATTTTTATAAGGAGCTCATACAAAAAGTCATTTTTATAAGGCGCTTTATACAAAGATTTTACTAGCTCATACAAAATAAAAATTGTATAAGGAATCTATAAGACGGAGAAGATGACGCAAAAAATGGGCTCCACTGCCATTTTTATAAGGCGCTTTATAAAAAGTGATTTTTATAAGGCGCCTCATACAAAGATTTTACTAGCTCATACAAAATAAAAATTGTATAAGGAATCTATAAGACGGAGAAGATGACGCAAAAAATGGGCTCCACTGCCATTTTTATAAGGCGCTTTATAAAAAGTGATTTTTATAAGGCGCCTCATACAAAGATTTTACTAGCTCATACAAAATAAAAATTGTATAAGGAATCTATAAGGCGGAGAAGATGACGCAAAAAATGGGCTCGACTGACATTTTTATAAGGCGCTTTATAAAAAGTGATTTTAATAAGGCGCCTTATACAAACATTTTACTAGCTCATACAAAAAAAAAATTGTATAAGGAATTGATAAAATTGGAGGAAAAATTATAAAAAAATATGCGCAATTTATGAAAATTTGTCAGTGTTTTTAAGGAGTTAATGTGAACTAGTTTACTAGCTCATATACACTTTGATGAACTTTGACGAATTTGATAAGGCAGTGATACAACTTTTTTACTAGGTTCAGAAAGAATGACTTCGCGTGCCCAAAAAGTACTGTGGGCTAGTAACCGTCGCTGACACTAAAGTATAAGGGGCCTTTAAGAAATGACTTGTGATGATGATTTTCTTAGGGGATACTCGGATACTTATACCAGGTATGACCATGAATAAATGTTACTATATTATTTATTAATGATAGTAGCGCACGTTCTTATATGGTCGCGGAGAGTCTACGATTCGTTGTATTGTACTCTCCACCATTCGACTTGTCTAATAATTGCGACTGCTCTAATAGAATATATGATATTCAATAAAGAAAATGCAAAGATAATAGTATTATAGAGAAATAAAAGTAATATAATACGAACAACCTGTTCAAAAGTTAATGAAATTAAATACATTTTATTAGAAATGTAAGAAAAAGAATAGCAAAATGTAAATTTTGTTATTGAAATGGAAAAATGTATACATAAAATGTATGCATAGAAATATTATTCTGGTTGATCCTGCCAGTAGTTATATGCTTGTCTCAAAGATTAAGCCATGCATGTCTAAGTACACACGAATTAAAAGTGAAACCGCAAAAGGCTCATTATATCAGTTATGGTTCCTTAGATTGTTAACAGTTACTTGGATAACTGTGGTAATTCTAGAGCTAATACATGCAATATAAACACGAAACATTTATGTACGTGTGCTTTTATTAGGCTAAAACCAAGCGATCTTTCGGGATTGTTATATTGGTTGAACTCTGGATAATTTGCAGATCGTATGGTCTCGTACCGACGACAAATCTTTCAAATGTCTGCCCTATCAACTATTGATGGTAGTATCTTGGACTACCATGGTTGCAACGGGTAACGGGGAATCAGGGTTCGATTCCGGAGAGGGAGCCTGAGAAACGGCTACCACATCTAAGGAAGGCAGCAGGCGCGTAAATTACCCACTCCCAGCTCGGGGAGGTAGTGACGAAAAATAACAATACAGGACTCATATCCGAGGCCCTGTAATTGGAATGAGTACACTTTAAATCCTTTAACGAGGACCCATTGGAGGGCAAGTCTGGTGCCAGCCGCCGCGGTAATTCCAGCTCCAATAGCGTATATTAAAGTTGTTGCGGTTAAAACGTTCGTAGTTGAATTTGTGCTTCATACGGGTAGTACGCCTTTATACGGGTCCGTACGTTACCATTGTATGTAAGCGTATTACCGGTGGAGTTCTAATATATGATTAATTTTCGGATTGTCATATGTTAACTTCTATTTAAACCTGCTTCAGTCCTCTTAATCGAGTGTTGTTGTGGGCCGGTACAATTACTTTGAACAAATTAGAGTGCTTAAAGCAGGCTCCAAATGCCTGAATATTTTGTGCATGGAATAATGGAATAAGACCTCTGTTCTACTTTCATTGGTTTTTAGATCAAGAGGTAATGATTAATAGAAGCAGTTGGGGGCATTGGTATTACGACGCGAGAGGTGAAATTCTTGGACCGTCGTAAGACTAACTTAAGCGAAAGCATTTGCCAAAGATGTTTTCATTAATCAAGAACGAAAGTTAGAGGTTCGAAGGCGATCAGATACCGCCCTAGTTCTAACCATAAACGATGCCAGCTAGCAATTGGGTGTAGCTACTACTATGGCTCTCTCAGTCGCTTCCCGGGAAACCAAAGCTTTTGGGCTCCGGGGGAAGTATGGTTGCAAAGCTGAAACTTAAAGGAATTGACGGAAGGGCACCACCAGGAGTGGAGCCTGCGGCTTAATTTGACTCAACACGGGAAAACTTACCAGGTCCGAACATAAATGAGTAAGACAGATTGATAGCTCTTTCTCGAATCTATGGGTGGTGGTGCATGGCCGTTCTTAGTTCGTGGAGTGATTTGTCTGGTTAATTCCGATAACGAACGAGACTCAAATATATTAAATAGATGCTTACAGGGTTATGGTGTTTGAAACTTTACATAGCCTTCAGATGTAATGTACAGCAATGTATGTTATGTTTGAATGTGTTTGTGTGGGTTGAGCCGTACCTGTATGTTTGTCCCATTAATACGGACACTAGCTTCTTAAATGGACAAATTGCGTCTAGCAATATGAGATTGAGCAATAACAGGTCTGTGATGCCCTTAGATGTCCTGGGCTGCACGCGCGCTACAATGAAAGTATCAACGTGTATTTCCTAGACCGAGAGGTCCGGGTAAACCGCTGAAAAACTTTCATGCTTGGGATTGTGGACTGAAACTGTTCACATGAACTTGGAATTCCCAGTAAGTGCGAGTCATTAACTCGCATTGATTACGTCCCTGCCCTTTGTACACACCGCCCGTCGCTACTACCGATTGAATTATTTAGTGAGGTCTCCGGACGTGATCACTGTGACGCCTTTACGGTGTTACGGTTGTTTCGCAAAAGTTGACCGAACTTGATTATTTAGAGGAAGTAAAAGTCGTAACAAGGTTTCCGTAGGTGAACCTGCGGAAGGATCATTATTGATTCTTCAAATCAAATAAAATCATAAAAATATCAAAACGAAATTATATCGAAAACAATGATAAATCCTTATAGATTGTATATTTCCAAATGGATTTTGGATTTTTTCTATAATGGATCGTAAATGTCATTAAAGTAGATATTCTTGAGTTAGATATTACAGAATCGAACGTTTTAAATGGAATCTCGTTATAAGGAGTATATTTCTATTAACTTACATAACATGTGCTCATATAAAATATATTTATCAACAAATAGTGTATGCGGGGCGGATACACAGAAAAGTTCTTGTCTACGGACTTGAACATGGAAATAAAGTTCTTGTCTGCGGACTTGAACATCGAAATAAGGTTCTTGTCTACGGACTTGAACAAAGAAATAAAGTTCTTGTCTACGGACTTGAACAAGGAAATAAAAGGTTCTTGTCTACGGACTTGAACAAAGAAATAAAGTTCTTGTCTACGGACTTGAACAAGGAAATAAAAAGTTCTTGTCTTCGGACTTGAACAAGGAAATGAAAAGTTTTTGTCTTCGGACTTAAACAAGAAGAAATGTTGTTATATATGATAAATATGAGTGTTATGCTAGATTTTCCTTATAATCGAATTCAAATAAAAAACTATTAGATTCAAAGAAATGAAATATATGAAATCAAAATTTGTTACACTTAATACACACACGCGTGTGTTTTGAGTTAAAGTTATACCGGATGTTGTGTTTGGATATAACCGAGTCATTCGTAACAAATGATTTCGATAAAATTTTACTATAACAATATATAATTTTATTATATAGTTATAGACTCGTGACGCTCAGTAAATAATAAAATAAAAAGAAAATAACCCTAAGCGGAGGATCACTTGGCTCATGGGTCGATGAAGAACGCAGCAAACTGCGCGTCATCGTGTGAACTGCAGGACACATGAACATCGACATTTTGAACGCATATTGCAGTCCATCCTATACATATATCTAATATATGTGGAATGGACTACATATGGTTGAGGGTTGTAAGAATATCTCTAAAAAGGATATCTGGTTGCTCGATATGTATACGCTTTAAGTGTGAACATATGCAGGTGCACATGTTGTACATTAAAAGAATTAATTTTCTTTAATGTATTGAGAAAATTTGAAAAAAAAAAAGAATTATATTCAACATAATAGATCGTTATGTCGTTATAATAACAAAATTTTTTTTTCAAAAACAGTAAGGCTTTTAAAGCAATAAATGCTGTTGAAAAAAAAAATATTATAATGCATGATCTATCCTTTGTTGATTCAAAATAATTCTTTAAATTCTTATAAAACAACCTCAACTCATATGAGACTACTCCCTGAATTTAAGCATATTAATGAGGGAAGGAAAAGAAACTAACAAGGATTTTCTTAGTAGCGGCGAGCGAAAAGAAAAAAGTTCAGCACTGAGTTATTTTGTTAAGCAAATATAAGATGCAGTGTATGGAATGTCTAACTATCTAGTATGATAAATTAGCTATCCAAGTCCTTCTTGAATGAGGCCATTTACCCATAGAGGGTGCCAGGCCCGTAGTGATGCTAATGATTACTAGAAGATATTTCCTAAGAGTCGTGTTGCTTGATAGTGCAGCACTAATTGGGTGGTAAACTCCATCTAAAACTAAATATGACCATGAGACCGATAGCAAACAAGTACCGTGAGGGAAAGTTGAAAAGAACTCTGAATAGAGAGTTAAAAAGTACGTGAAACTGCTTAGGGGTTAAGCCCGATGAACCTAAATATCTTAAATGAAAAATTCATCATCAATTGTATGTTATATTTATAATGTATCAATGGTGTGCATTTTTTTCATAAAGACATTGTTATCTGTTAATGAATATATTATGTATATAATATTTATCATAAGGGCCGTATGGATAGATTATTTTATATTTATTTCGGTAAATTGAAATAAAATCCAAGATATTTATATCGCGGTAACCGGATAAATTATTGACAGATTATATTATATAACGCTTACATACTTGTATGTTATAATGAGTATATATTCTATGTATTATGTATTCCATTATATGCGTTTATATGATAAACAATGCGATAGATTTAGGATACCTTCGGGACCCGTCTTGAAACACGGACCAAGAAGTCTAACATGTGTGCAAGTCATTGGGTTTGCAATTATTGTTGAAACCTAAAGGCGTAATTAACTTAACTGTTTATGGGATTATTATATATAAATTTATTTATATAGAATCCATCCCGGGGCGTTCTATATAGTTATGTATGCAAATACTAACTGGAGCGTACCTTGAGCAGATATGTTGTGACCCGAAAGATGGTGAACTATACCTGATCAGGTTGAAGTCAGGGGAAACCCTGATGGAAGACCGAAGCAGTTCTGACGTGCAAATCGATTGTCAGAATTGGGTATAGGGGCGAAAGACCAATCGAACCATCTAGTAGCTGGTTCCCTCCGAAGTTTCCCTCAGGATAGCTGGTGCAATGAAATATTATATATAATCTTATCTGGTAAAGCGAATGATTAGAGGCCTTAGGGTCGAAACGACCTTAACCTATTCTCAAACTTTAAATGGGTAAAAACCTTATCTTACTTGATGTGAAGATAAAGGATATGATATATTGTGCCCAGTGGGCCACTTTTGGTAAGCAGAACTGGCGCTGTGGGATGAACCAAACGTAATGTTACGGTGCCCAAATTTACAACTCATACTGATACCATGAAAGGCGTTGCTTGCTTAAAACAGCAGGACGGTGGACATGGAAGTCGTAATCCGCTAAGGAGTGTGTAACAACTCACCTGCCGAAGCAACTAGCCCTTAAAATGGATGGCGCTCAAGTTGTATACCTATACATTACCGCTAAAACATATGATTTATTAAATTTATTTAATAAATTTTGAAGTTTTAGTGAGTAGGAGGGTGCAATGGTGTGCATTGAAGTGTTTGGCGTGAGCCTGCATGGAGCCGCCATTGGCACAGATCTTGGTGGTAGTAGCAAATAATCGAATGAGACCTTGGAGGACTGAAGTGGGGAAGGGTTTCGTGTGAACAGTGGTTGATCACGAGTTAGTCGGTCCTAAGTTCAAGGCGAAAGCCGAAAAATGCTAAAGTCATTAAAGATGTTTAATATGTATGTATACATTTGTTTTTATATACTTTAACATTTAATTGAACGAAAGGAAATACGGTTCCAATTCCGTAACCTGTTGAGTATACGTTTGTTATTATAAATGGGCTCTTGCTGCTCATCCTGGCAACAGAAACAACCATAGAGAAGCCGTCGAGAGGTATCGGAAGAGTTTTCTTTTCTGTTTTATAGTCGTACTACCATGGAAGTCTTTCGAAGAGAGATATGGTAGATGGACTAGAAGAGCATGGCATTTACTGCTGTGTCGATATTTTCTCCTCGGACCTTGAAAATCTATGGTGGGGTAACGCAAATTTCTCAACAGGCCGTACCGATATCCGCAGCTGGTCTCCAAGGTGAAAAGCCTCTAGTCGATAGAATAATGTAGGTAAGGGAAGTCGGCAAATTAGATCCGTAACTTCGGGATAAGGATTGGCTCTGAAGATTGAGATAGTCGGGCTTGATTGGGAAGTAATTATAATGGCCTATGTACTCGTTCTGGAGAAACTATGATATAAGCAATTGTATTTGTTCTCCGGATAGAAGTTTACATGGCCAATTACGGATCTTTCTTGCTAATAATTTATAGTGGATTCGTTCATTATAGATTGCTAACGACTATCAATTAACAATTAATTCAGAACTGGCACGGACTTGGGGAATCCGACTGTCTAATTAAAACAAAGCATTGTGATGGCCCTAACGGGTGTTGACACAATGTGATTTCTGCCCAGTGCTCTGAATGTCAAAGTGAAGAAATTCAAGTAAGCGCGGGTAAACGGCGGGAGTAACTATGACTCTCTTAAGGTAGCCAAATGCCTCGTCATCTAATTAGTGACGCGCATGAATGGATTAACGAGATTCCCTCTGTCCCTATCTACTCAGTTGCAGTTGAGCACTCGGTGTGTACGGTCGTGTTTTCGATAGCCATCTCGCGCGTGTTTTTTCTTTTCGGTGTCGTTTAGCTCGCTTAGCTCCTGCAACTTGGTGGTCAGCGCTGGTTGATTAAGTTCCCCGCTGCCACCACACGGAAATCCCGGTTTTCGTGGTGATTCCTCGTGATATTCGTTCGGGATATTTTGATTTCGTTGTATCGCGGTTTTCGGTGGACGGACGTTGGTGTATTGCGGATTTCTTGGTGCCATTGGACGCTCCGTCGCGGGGCGCGTATTTCAAGATATCAACCGTCGTGATCCGTCGCGATTTACGGAAGATATTCGCGAAAGATAGTTGTCACGTGGTGTGTTTTTCGCCATTTAGACGTGTCGGCAACGGTATCTTATACTGTTGCCTGGTGTTGTCGAGATTTGCTGGCCGGTTGTCGGGTCGTTGTGCTTGGCGACGAGTACAAGTGCACTTGGCACCATATAGTGAAGTGTTTTAGCAAATAAAGTGTGTTTGGCATTGTGCTGCTTTGCTGCCGCGAGCCGCTGCTTTGCTGCCGCTGCCCGCTGCCAGCAATCAGTTTCGGACAGTTTCGCTGCTTTGACAGTGAATTTTCGCTGTTTTTGCTGCTTTGCTGCCCGGCAGCGCTGCTTGCTGCCCGGCAGCGCTGTTTCGCTGTTTGGACGTTTTTCTGCTGTTTTGCGTTATTTAACGTGGAATAAGTTGTTTCGGGTGATTTTGAGCATATTTGCCATATTAGTCTGACGAGTGACCTGAGTGTGTGAGCATTATGCCTCGCGGCTCGGGGAAGAAATCAAAGACGGAGACGACTTCTAGTGACGCTGTTGATAAGAGTGCTGATGCTGATAGTCCTCCTCCGAAGAGGAAGGAGGCGGTTGCAAGGCCAGATGGTGACGAAAATTCGACTGATCACTCTGACGATATGTCGGTAAGTAGTGCTGAAACCGAAGTAGGTGCCGCCTGTGGTGGCGCAAGGAAGATGGATGACGACATGAGTTGCAAAACTCTGGAAGGAGCAGCCAAGGTGAGTGTTGGCGCCAGAAAGAAAGATGCTGTCCCTGATGAGATAGCCAAGCTGAAGCAGTTCAGAGCGGGTATTGAGACGGTTTTGCTGGATTCGAACGTCGACTTGGATGCGGTATTGAAGGTTAGTAGTATAATTGCAGGTGCGGAGGAGACAATTATTCGCCTCATAGAGGCGAATGCATGTTTGCGGGGGGAAAACGAGACCCTTAAGGGCCTCGTCCACCGGATGCCGGTAGTGGATGATCGGGCGGCGCCTGCTGCCAAGACTACGAAGCCGGTGAAAGTGTTGTCGGCGTTAGAAAAAGCTGGAGCTGCTGTAGGTCTCAAACTTAAGCCTCGTGAGATAAGGGAAACGTGGTCGGTTGTTGTGAAGGGTGGGGACCACTCCCCAAGAGAAATAGAAAATATAGTCCATACGAAAATCATCCCGAAGTTGACGGATGTAAGAGTACATCATGCTGCCCCTCGGAAAGGTGGTGGGTTAGAAATCAGGCTTCCCTCAAGAGTTGAAACGAAGGACTTTTTGAAGAATGGAAATTTTAAGGAGTTTGGCCTTGAAGCTGAAAGACTGCGTAAAGGGCCGCAGATGGTGCTGAAGAACGTGCATTGTGATATACCGTCCAGTAAGATACTGGACGAAATATATGAAAATAACATGTACGAAAAGATTCCTGATGAGAATTATTACAAGAAGAATCTCAGGATAGCTAGTCGTCCTATAAAACAGGGCCCTGATGCTACGGCGGACGTGGTCCTGGAGGGATCGCCACAGGTGGTAGAGAGGATGGTTGCGCAGGAACGAATTTATGTAGGAAGCCATGCATATCGCGTGATGCTTCGGGAGCCATTCCCAGTATGTTGGCGATGCGTGGGATTCGATCACATCGCGAAAAATTGCAAGTCCACTGAGATCGTCTGCAGACATTGCAGTGGTGAGGGGCATCGTGCCCGTTTCTGTCGAAAGAATCAGCATTGCCGTAACTGTGCGGCAAGAGGACTGGCTGCTGACCATGAAATGTTGTCCTCGGACTGCCCTGTGTACATGAGGAGAGTTGAGCGTGTACAAGCGAGGCATTAGGTGACTGGCTAGGTATGGCGATGCTAATACTTAGCGTCTTCCTATACCTAGGTACGTCTCTGTTGGCATCCCCGTTGCATGGTGGGTAGACTGGTGCTACCCACTTATGTGACTCTACGGGAGATGGTGTATGAATGATGGATGTATGAGATGAGTGAATGGGATGAATGTATATAAATGTGAGTGTGTTTTACCCCTTCCGGATTTGTTGTAGGCCGTAGGTTAGCTTCCATCGGTTAGGTTGCACGGGTGTCACATAAGCCCCGGAGAGCCACTGCCTCAGTGACTCTTCGCGTGACAAAGAGGTTGGCCCCCAAGTGGGAGTATCGTGCTGGCTGTGGTTTCGCGAATAGCGTGGAGTTGCGCTCTATTCAACCGGGTGCCGGGACCCTAGAACGGCAGAGGCAGCCCTCGCATCTAGCAGTATGTTACTGTTACCTCCACACTGCTGGAGTGGGCGCCTGATTGACGTCACAAATTCAATCCGTTGGCCTATTCGCGGCCCGTCTGGTAAGTCTCCACGACAGGTACGGACGTTAAACCCCCCCTCGGATATTCTGTCCCTATCTACTACCCCCGCAGGGGGGTCTGTGTCCGTGTGACACTCAGCTTGGAAGGCTGTTTGTAGTCGGACAGGGATCTTTGGTGACTTACGACACCACGGACCTAGTAGCGCAAGGGGGCCCCTGGTACAGTTGATACGCCATGGCGAGGATCTGTACAAAGACCATTCGGGCGTTAACGGTCCCGTGCTCCTGAGTTATGCACGGGTGGCTCTTGGCGTGCCTACCTCCCCCCATAGTTTGCGGGAGGGAAGCACTAAAGGCCTAGCACGATTTTGATGTCCCCTGGTGGGGGGGTGCATCATACGGAAGTCGTGTGAGCTTCGGAGGTGACGGCTCCGCATGACCCGAGTCAAGAAGGGGCTAGCTAGGGAGAACGGCCTTGGTGGAAAATGCCTACGCGCCTATATCTAGCTAGTTTGTGGATTGATGACCACACTGCCTGAGTCGCATTGCTGACTAGTAAACTGAAGTGGCCGCCTGGATGTGAAAAGCAGCGCTTCGTTGTCTGCACAGACGCGGAGTCACAGGTCCAACGAGCCTGGGGTGTGCATGCCCGAATTCGACGTAAGGCTTAACCAATAGGGGGCCGAAGGAGGATCACACCTGCTATGGAGAAGTCCATAGCGAATAGTGTACTACGGGGATGGGTGTGCCCAGGGGACCATGGTCCTTGCCCATCAAGGTGTTGGACTCGTAGTGGCTGGAGGTTGTTACCCAAGTCATCCAGCTAGTGATGCAATCCCGGGGTTGGATTCCGGATGGTGTGTGCATGCGCCTGATGGAGAAATCTCCGTCTGACAACAACACCTTGTCAGTAAAAAGCCGAAGGTCCAAACTTTTTAGCGGGACCGGGAGATAAAGGCCGAAAGGCTAGGTGCTCCCCTGACGGTATACCTGTAGATGGTTTGCTTGTCCCTATCTACTCAGTTGCAGTTGAGCACTCGGTGTGTACGGTCGTGTTATTCGATAGCTGTCTCGCGCGTGTTTTCGTTTGGATAGTCGTTAGCTCGTTTTGCTCCTGCAACTTGGTGGTAGTGCTGGTTGATTAAGTTCCCCGCTGCCACCGCTTAAAAGTCGCGGTTTTTCGCTGTGATTCCCCGGTGTTGTGATATTTTGGTCGTGACATTTCGGTTTGTTTGTATCGCGGTTTTCGGTGGACGGATCGGTTTGATCTCCGGTTTTTCTCGTGTTGTTCGTTGCAGAATTTCGAGGCGCGCATTTTGGCGTATCGTACGTCAAAATTGGTTGGAAAATAGTCGGGATATTGCGGAAAGATTGTTCTTGCCGTCGTGTTTTGCCTGTCGCCATATAAGAAAATTGTGTCGGTAACGGATTGTGTGAACGGTACGTTGTTATTGACGACGACGGGTCATTGTGCTTGGATGAGTGCACGTGCACTTGGCATAGTGTTTTGTGGCTCGATAGAGCTCGGAGTACATTGTGTAGTGAATAGTGACGTATTACCAGTGAGTTGGAGGGTGGCAACGTATTGTTGCTGCTCACTGCCGAGGGTCGCTGCTTTGCTGCCGCTGCCCGCTGCCAGGAATCGGTTTCGGCGATTTTTCGCTGCCCACACATTGATTTTCGCTGTTTCGCTGCTTCGCTGCCCGGCAGCGCTGCTTTGCTGCCGGCAGCGCTGCTTTGCTGCTTGAACGTTTTTTCGCTGTTTTGCGTTATTTAACGTGAGAATTGCTGTTTTTGTCGATTTTGAGCATATTTGCCATAGTAGTTTGCTGAAGGTAAGTGATTTGCTTATATTTTTGATATTTTGATATATGATGGTGCGAGGAGCACAGAAAAAGAAGAAAACGGAGGCTGCCAACGTAGGCGCCTCCGCGAGCAAGGAACCTGTGAGTGCCCCGTTGAAGAGGAAGGAAACGGCGACTAGCCCGGAGGAAAATGATAGTTGTTCAGAAAGCGAGAGTGATTTCACCGATTGTGATGAACTTACAATCGATGAGTTAATGTCGAATTTAACTGAGACAAGGACTGAAGTTGAGCAGGTATTGGCTACTGCTGGTGTTTCACTCAGCGTATACGTCCAGGTAAGTAAGGTTATTGCGAAGCTAGATCATAGTTTTTTGCGCCTTTTGACTGAGAATGCTTGTTTGAAGATGAAAAATGGGACCCTTGAGAAGCTCATTAGCCGTCAGATCGATAGTGTTAGGGAGAAAGTTGTTGTGTCCACTCAGACGACTCAGACGGATAAACCGAAGGTAGCTTCGAAGAATGCTGTGGTGAGCGCTGCGGCTTTGGCAGGCCTGAAGCCGGTTGAGAAGAAACCGACTGAAACATGGTCGGCCGTTGTTGGTGGATCGGGTTTGAAGACACCTGAGATAGAGAAGATGGTGCGACAGGTAGTTGCGCCGGAATTGGGAGTGAGGGTGCATCAGATTGCGCCCTTGAAGACAGGGAAGGTTGTCATTCGCGTCCCCTCCGAGTTGGAGAGGAAGAAGGTTCTCGAGTCTGGTAAGTTTGCAGAGTGTGGACTTATGGTCGGTGTACCGGGTAAACGTGGCCCCCAGTTGGTCCTTAAAGATGTGAATTGTGCGATAGATACGGATACCCTTATGAAAGAAATGTACGAAAATAACCTTTCAGAGCGGATTAAGTGGGATGAGTACAAGAATGGGATAAGTATCATTAGTCGTCCATTTAGAGAGAGCCCTGATGCTACGGCGGATGTGGTTTTGGAAGCTAAACCAGAAATCGCGCAGGCGATGATTGAACAGGAGCGTATGTATGTAAAGTATTTTTCGTATCGAGTTGTCCTTCGCGAGCCGTTCCCGACTTGCTGGAGGTGTGTCGGGTTTGACCACCTGGCACGGCATTGTAGAGCAAAGGAGATAACTTGTAGTCATTGTAGTGGGGAGGGGCATCGCGCCCGCTCATGCCCGAATGAGGCACATTGCCGCAACTGCGCGGCGAGGGGATTAGAAGCTAATCATGTCCTGAAGTCTTTGTCGTGCCCCGTCTACATGGGGAGGGTTCAGAGGGTTAACGCCCGACACTAGTGATCTGGTGTGAACATATGTGGATGGGGTGCTGCTAATCTACTAGCAGCTACCTTTATTCCGGACGCAAATTGGGACAGTACTTCCACGTCGCAAAATGAGTAGACTAGTGCTACTCATCTTTGCGTTGTACTGGAAGTGCTGTTTCTGACAGCGTTTCGATTGTACTTTTGTAGGATAGTTTTCTTGTTAGGTGCACGGGAGTCGTTCAAAAGCCCCAGAGAGCTACTGCCTCAGTACTCTCTGTACGACTAAGTGGTTGGCCCCCTTGTGGGAGTATCGTGCTGGCTGTGGTTTCGCGAATAGCGTGGAGTTGCGCTCTATTCAACCGGGTGCCGGGACCCTAGAA
Organism: Microchrysa polita; assembly: GCA_949715475.1. NCBI lineage: Eukaryota > Metazoa > Arthropoda > Insecta > Diptera > Stratiomyidae > Microchrysa > Microchrysa polita. The sequence continues at coordinate 355,644 of CATIXY010000003.1, forward strand.
CGGCAGAGGCAGACCTCGCATCTAGCAGTATGTTACTGTTACCTCCACACTGCTGGAGTGGGCGCCTGATTGACGTCACAAATTCAATCCGTTGGCCTATTCGTGGCCCGTCTGGTAAGTCTTACGACAGGTACGGACGTTAAACCCCCCCGGACTATTTCTTGTCCCTATCTACTCAGTTGCAATCTAGCAGCCGAACTGTTTGGACGTGCCATCGCGGTAATTCCCTTCGAGTGTTCTACTTTTCGTTCGTTTGCTAGCTTACAACTGTGGTAAGTTGACCACGTGTGCGTCGAGGTAGTGTGTGAGGTGTAATTCCCCGCTACTTCCGCCAGGCGAGTGCGTTCTTCGCGTTTTTTCGCGTTTTCGCGTGTTTTTCGAGTGTTGAATCCTTTACACCGCGGTAAAGGTGGACGGACGTTGTACTTTCGCGGAGTTGTTAGTGTCGTTCGACGCGCCTTTACGAGACGCACATTTTGACGGGTCGTTTATTGAAATCGGTAGGACGATTCAGGAGTTATCGCCGAAAGATACTCCCGCGCGGTGTATTTTTCGTCATTTTGGTCGTGTCGGCAACGGTACTTGGTACTGTTGCTTGTTATTGAAATATTGTGCTAACCGGTCGTCGCGTTGTGCACATTGCCCGTGACGAACGTTTTTACGTGTTGCTACGCGTTGTGCTCGGTGCTTGGACACTTTGGTGCACGTGTACTTTGGTTTTTGGATTTTTGCACTCTTAAGGTGCCCACAGACTTGCAGACTCACCGGAGTCTATTCTTAAGGTGCCCACACACCGGAATTGAGATCGGTGCCGGACTTGAGGACCAACTTGTCGTCCAACTTATCGTCCAATTTGTCGTCCAACTTGTCGTCCAACTTGTTGTACGACAGGTTGCACCAACTTGGACTCGTCGGACGACCGATCTGAGTAAGTTGAAAAATTTGCACAAATTTTTCGAAAAATTTTCTAAGTTATTTACTTACTTAGGGAGGTTTTCGGGAAATTTTTTTCTAAGTTCTCAGAACTTAGAAAAATTTTGAAATTTTGGAACTTAGAAAAATTTTGAAAATAATTTTCAAAATTTTTCTAAGTCTTTTGGAAGGAAAATTTTTTGAGATTTTTCCCTAAGTATTTTTGATATACTTAGGGGATTTCGAGTAAATATTTTGAAATTTTGTTTAGGAAATTTTGATTATATTGCGTTTGAGGGACTTTATTAACTTTTTGTATGTTGTGTTTCGATGATGTCTAATCAGTCGAAACGCAATAAGAAGTCGGGCGACGAGGGTGGAGGCTACTCCACCGATGCTGACGCGGCTAGGATGCGAGCGCCAGACCCGGTAAGCCCGAGAAGGAAGGGAGCAAAGCCGAGCGCGGAAATTGACGATGACGGCCGGAGTGACTCCACCGTCACTGATTTTATGGAGGTCGCGGGGTGTGAGACGGAACAGGAAGCTGGACCGTCGAAGGGTACGGGCAAAAGGAAGGGGGCTCCCAAAATTGGTGGTGTGAGTGGACACCTTGAGCTCTGCTGCGAGGAAGTGGAGGAGGTACTCCTGGCGGCAAAAGTTGCCGAAGGAGTTATTAGGAAGACAATGAAAATTATTAACCGGCACGCTAAGGGCATCATCTCGCTACATGATAGAGTTAAAGGTGAGAATGAGGGGATTAAGTTGACCCTTCGGTCACCTGCCATGAGAGCAGACCCGAACGCCAGTGCCCCTAAGGCACCGTCCGCGCCTAGTGCGCCTGTAGCGTCGTTTGCGACGGTGGCAGCGGCCTTCCCGCCGCTCCCTGCACCAGTGGTGGAACCGAGACCGACGAGAAAAACGGCTGAAACGTGGGCGGCCATAGTAAGCAGCCAAGGCGAAGGTGTAGCGCCTGCTGAGTTTGCTGCAATGGTGAAGCGCGATGTGGTGCCGACGCTGGGTGTCAGGGTACACCAGGTCACCGCGAGACGGGATGGCAGTGTGACCATTAGGTTTCCTTCTGAGGCTGAGAGGCAGACGGTACTGCAGTCGGCGAAGTTCGTGGAGCGGGGACTCCAGGTTAAGACTGCAGATAAGCTTGGGCCCCAAATTGAGCTGAGGGATGTCAACTGCTGCATCCCTACGGACGAACTAATGCAGGAGATCTATGAGAAGAATTTGACAGGTAAAGTTGAGAGCTATGAGGCGTTCAAAAAGAAAGTCGTGGTCCTTAGCAGACCAATGAAAGCTGGGCCTGATGCCACCTCGAATGTGGTGCTGGAGACAACGCCAGATATAGCTGAGGCCCTGGTGACACAAGATCTGGTCTATATGAAGTGGTTCGCCAGCAGGGCCTTTCTTAGGGACCCATTCCCGGTGTGCTGGCGCTGCGTAGGCTTTGACCATCTGGCGAAGTCCTGCAGAGCCAAGGAAATAATCTGTAGTCGTTGCAGTGGGGAGGGTCACAGGGCCAGAGAATGCAAGAACGAACCACACTGCAGGAACTGTGCATACAGGAGACTTCCTGCAGCCCATGGCTTGAGGTCGCCGACCTGCCCGGTTTATGCGGCAAAGGCGGCGAGTGCTAGTGCAAGACACTAATATGGATGTCCTTATCACACAATTGAATTGTGGGCGGTCGGTCTCCGCTATGCATGAACTTGGGGAAAGGCTCGTGAATAGCGGAGCGTCAATTGCCATCCTGCAGGAGCCCTACATGATCGGCGACCGTGTGGTGGGCCTGCCGGGTGACATGAGATCGTTCTCTTCCCAGGGTGATGGTATGTTGAGAGCGACCGTGGTCGTGTGCGACCTGGCGATGGACTGTGTCCTGGTGAGTAGTATGAGTGGTGAGTATGGAGTATGCGTGAATGTGACTGCCCCTTGGGGCAGTCTGTACTGTGTGAGTGTTTACTGTCCGCCAAGTAGGGATATTGATCCCTACTTGGCGTATCTGGATGAGGTCCTGCTACTGGCTAGCGGAGCACCACTCATCCTTGGTATGGACGCAAATGGAACATCTGCTCTCTGGCACAGCAAAGTGCGTAGACCATGGTCTACACACCCTCGCGACCAGAGAGGAGTGCCTGCTAGCGGAGTGCCTGCTAGCCAATAGCATGATCGTGCTGAACGAACCGTCTTTGTCATACACGTATGACAAGGACGGTACAGGATGCAATGGTGTGAGTGATATTGATGTCAGTTGTGTGAATGAAGCTGCGATGCAGTATGAGTATGAATGGAAAATAGTGCCCGGCCTCAACATCAGCGACCACAACCTCATTGAAATTCGTATGAGTTTCGGTGGGGCGGTGGCCGCTGGGGTTGACATGCCTGTGGTACCTAAATGGTACACCAGGCATGCAAACTGGGCACTGTTTGAGACTCGGATCTTGCAGGCTTTTCAATGCCGGTCAAGATCCGAGTTTGAGTGCATGAGAATTGAGGAGCAGTGTGCCTTTGTCAATGACTGTTTGAATGAGGTCAACAACGACATGTTTCGGCCCCCTCGCACGAGGAGGCGGAACCATGTCCGATGGTGGACCAGGGAGCTGGATGCCAAGAAGCGCGAGGTAGCTCGGCTTCGGAAGCGTTTTCAGCGAGCCAGAGTTTGCCATCATGCAGACGTAGACCACCATGGTGTCGCGTTTAGGCGGGCGAGGAGTGAATACCACTGCATGATGGCAAAGTGCAAGGAGGATGACTGGAGGCGATTCGTCAGCAGTTCTTCGGAAGACCCCTGGGGAAATGCCTACAGATTCTGTAGAGGTAGACGGGCACGTTGTGAAGTGTCTAGTCTCACTACTGAGACTGGCACAACACATACGTGGAAGGAGAGCATTGAGGTTCTCATGGACAGTTTCTTTCCTGCAGCTGACCCTGTCGATGCTTTGCTTTGTGAGCGAGTTGCAGACGATGGAGAAATTCCTCCTCTGCAACTAGCAGAGATCGAAGCGAGCATCGCCAGGCTCAGGTGCAAGAAGTCACCGGGAATCGATGGAATGACCGGCCAGATGTGTAAAAGCATGTGGCGGGCCGTTCCAGAGTACATGAAGAGCCTCTTTGAATCTTGCTTCCGAGCCCGTACTTTCCCCAGGAGTTGGAAAACCGCGCGGATGGTTGTGCTGCTGAAAGGCCCTGATAAAGTCCGAACCGATCCTTCATCCTATCGAGGCATCAGTCTCCTTCCAGTGCTTGGAAAAGTGCTGGAAAGGATACTGGTGGATAGGATGGAGGACCGGATTGGAGATCGGGTGTCGGACAGACAGTACGGCTTTCGTAAGGGAAGATCTGTTGAGGACGCGCTTCTGTTTGTCCAGGAGGCAGTTAGGACCAGTGGTGCCAAACGAGTCCTTGGAATCTTTGTTGATTTCAAGGGGGCGTTTGACAACCTGCTGTGGAGTGCCGTCTTGCACAAGCTCGAGGCAGCTGGCTGCCCGGAGATAGCTCTATGGAAGAGCTATTTTTCGGACAGAGTGTCCTTGGTGGTAGGAAATGATGACCTCATTCAGAAGTCTGCGATGCGAGGATGCCCGCAGGGCTCCATCGTTGGTCCATTCGTATGGAATTTTATGATGGATGACCTGCTGGCATCCTTGCAGCCCCTGGTGAAGTGTTGCGCCTACGCCGACGATCTTCTCCTCCTAGTGGAGGGAGAGACGCGGCTGGCGCTTGAGGAGAAGGGCTCCCAACTCATGGAAATTGTCCATGGGTGGGGAGCCCGGGTGGGCGTTGAAGTGTCAACCCGGAAAACGACGATAATGATGCTGAAAAGCACATTATCGTCGAGCCGGCCCCCGATAGTTCGGATGGGTAGAGACTCTCTCAAGTATCGGAAGCAAGTCCGGTACTTGGGAGTGTCTTACGGTGAACGGCTGACACTTCAACCCCACTTTGAGGGGCTGAAGGCACGCTTGCTGTGTTTGGTAGGTATGCTGAAGCGTGTCATGCGCAGAGACTGGGGACTAGGTCGGCGTGCAGTCCGCCAGATCTACGGTTCACTACTGGTTGCATGTGCAACTTTTGGTGCCGCAGTTCTGATGGACTGGGCGTCATCTGTCCGTGGATCTCGGCAACTTGGCACGCTTCAGCGTATTATGATGTATGCGTGTATACCTGTGTGTCGGACAGTTTCGACTGCCGCCATGCAGGTATTGATGGGTGTTCCCCCTCTTGATCTGGAGGTTGTTCGACGTGGAACAGCCTTCCACATCAGGAGGGGGTTGTCGTTGCCTGAATGTTCGCATGTGAGTGATCAAAGTGTGTCCGGGAGAACTCAGCGTTCTGTCGCTGAGCTCCTGGATGACTGTGTCCTGTCTAGATGGCAATCTAGATGGGAACAGTCCGTCGTCGGTAGGGTGACATTCGAGTACATCAAGGATGTCCGTGCTGCCCGAGGAAACCTAGACTTAGACTTTAATCTAAGTCTAGGTTTCCTGATCACGGGACACGGCTCCTTGAACTGGAAGCTTGTCCAGCTTGGGTTAGCCAGAGATGCCTCCTGTCCGTGCTGCGGTGCGGATGAGGAGGACTGGCTGCACGTGTTGGTGCTCTGCCCAAGGTACTCGGATGTCCGAGACCTGCAATCGTTTGGGATTGTCCTGAATAATGGTGCCGTCGACGTCACGGAGTGTTTGTGGGGAAGGGAACGAGTTCGACGACTGAATGCCTTCGCTAAGGAGGCTTTCAGCCGTCGGGCCGCCGACCGCCGACGGTTGGATTGAGCGTTGGAATCCATAGTGGTGTCTTGTACTAGCGGTAGGTAGGTAGGTGCACGGGAGTCACTAAAGCCCCAGGGAGATACTGCCTTCAGTACTCCCTGCAGTGACAAAGAGGTTGGCCCCCTAGTGGGAGTATCGTGCTGGCTGTGGTTTCGCGAATAGCGTGGAGTTGCGCTTATCAACCGGGTGCCGGGACCCTAGAACGGCAGAGGCAGCCCTCGCATCTAGCAGTATGTTACTGTTACCTCCACACTGCTGGAGTGGGCGCCTGATTGACGTCACAAATTCAATCCGTTGGCCTATTCGCGGCCCGTCTGGTAAGTCTCCACGACAGGTACGGACGTTAAACCCCCTAGGATATATGTCCCTATCTACTCAGTTGCAATCGAGCACTCGGACCGAGCAGTCGTGTTTTCGCTAGTCCATCCCGTGTATTTTCGCTTGTTTGTTTTCCGGTTGCAACTGTGGTAAGCTGACCACGAGTGCGTTGAGGTAGTGCGTGAGGTGAAATTCCCCGCTACTTCCGCAAAGGAGTTCGCGTTTTTTCGCGATTTTTCGCGTGTTTTGTGACTTTGTACGATTTTGACAGTGCAAAAACCTTTACACCGCGGTAAAGGTGGACGGACGTAATCGGATCGCAGTGTTTGTGGTCTCGTTGGACGCGCCCCAGTGAGACGCGTATTTTGAGGGGTCAACCGTCAAAATCCGTCGCGATTTACGCGAGTTACGCGCGAAAGATTGTTTCGCGTTGTACGATTTGTGCCAAGTTGGACGTGTCGGCAACGGTACATGGTACGGTTGCTTGTCGACAACGATATTTGTGCTTGCGTTGTGTACTTGTTCGGTGAGTACGATTTTTGCTTGTTGCTGCCCGGTGTTTGTGCACTCAGTGCACGTGGACTCGTGTACATCGCTGCTAAAGTCGGACAACGACCGGTCGTCCAACTAGTCGTCCAACTTGTCGTCCAACTTATCGTCCAACTTGTTGTACGATAAGTTGGAGGTCAACTTTTTGGTCCAACTTGTTGTCCAACTTGTCGTCCAACTTGTCGTCCAACTTGTTGTACGACAGGTTGCACCAACTTTTTGGACTTTTGAGGCGATTGGTTGAACGACTTGGAGTTTTTCAACTTTTTCGAGTGATCTGAGTGTATGAGCACTATGGCCCGCGGCTCGGGAAAAAAGTCGAAGACAGAGACGACTTCTAGTGACGCTGTTGATAAGAGTGCTGATGCTGATAGTCCTCCTCCGAAGAGGAAGGAGGCGGTTGCAAGGCCAGATGGTGACGAAAATTCGACTGATCACTCTGACGATATGTCGGTAAGTAGTGCTGAAACCGAAGTAGGTGCCGCCTGTGGTGGCGCAAGGAAGATGGATGACGACATGAGTTGCAAAACTCTGGAAGGAGCAGCCAAGGTGAGTGTTGGCGCCAGAAAGAAAGATGCTGTCCCTAGTGGGAGTATCGTGCTGGCTGTGGTTTCGCGAATAGCGTGGAGTTGCGCTTATCAACCGGGTGCCGGGACCCTAGAACGGCAGAGGCAGCCCTCGCATCTAGCAGTATGTTACTGTTACCTCCACACTGCTGGAGTGGGCGCCTGATTGACGTCACAAATTCAATCCGTTGGCCTATTCGCGGCCCGTCTGGTAAGTCTCCACGACAGGTACGGACGTTAAACCCCCTAGGATATATGTCCCTATCTACTCAGTTGCAATCGAGCACTCGGACCGAGCAGTCGTGTTTTCGCTAGTCCATCCCGTGTATTTTCGCTTGTTTGTTTTCCGGTTGCAACTGTGGTAAGCTGACCACGAGTGCGTTGAGGTAGTGCGTGAGGTGAAATTCCCCGCTACTTCCGCAAAGGAGTTCGCGTTTTTTCGCGATTTTTCGCGTGTTTTGTGACTTTGTACGATTTTGACAGTGCAAAAACCTTTACACCGCGGTAAAGGTGGACGGACGTAATCGGATCGCAGTGTTTGTGGTCTCGTTGGACGCGCCCCAGTGAGACGCGTATTTTGAGGGGTCAACCGTCAAAATCCGTCGCGATTTACGCGAGTTACGCGCGAAAGATTGTTTCGCGTTGTACGATTTGTGCCAAGTTGGACGTGTCGGCAACGGTACATGGTACGGTTGCTTGTCGACAACGATATTTGTGCTTGCGTTGTGTACTTGTTCGGTGAGTACGATTTTTGCTTGTTGCTGCCCGGTGTTTGTGCACTCAGTGCACGTGGACTCGTGTACATCGCTGCTAAAGTCGGACAACGACCGGTCGTCCAACTAGTCGTCCAACTTGTCGTCCAACTTATCGTCCAACTTGTTGTACGATAAGTTGGAGGTCAACTTTTTGGTCCAACTTGTTGTCCAACTTGTCGTCCAACTTGTCGTCCAACTTGTTGTACGACAGGTTGCACCAACTTTTTGGACTTTTGAGGCGATTGGTTGAACGACTTGGAGTTTTTCAACTTTTTCGAGTGATCTGAGTGTATGAGCACTATGGCCCGCGGCTCGGGAAAAAAGTCGAAGACAGAGACGACTTCTAGTGACGCTGTTGATAAGAGTGCTGATGCTGATAGTCCTCCTCCGAAGAGGAAGGAGGCGGTTGCAAGGCCAGATGGTGACGAAAATTCGACTGATCACTCTGACGATATGTCGGTAAGTAGTGCTGAAACCGAAGTAGGTGCCGCCTGTGGTGGCGCAAGGAAGATGGATGACGACATGAGTTGCAAAACTCTGGAAGGAGCAGCCAAGGTGAGTGTTGGCGCCAGAAAGAAAGATGCTGTCCCTGATGAGATAGCCAAGCTGAAGCAGTTCAGAGCGGGTATTGAGACGGTTTTGCTGGATTCGAACGTCGACTTGGATGCGGTATTGAAGGTTAGTAGTATAATTGCAGGTGCGGAGGAGACAATTATTCGCCTCATAGAGGCGAATGCATGTTTGCGGGGGGAAAACGAGACCCTTAAGGGCCTCGTCCACCGGATGCCGGTAGTGGATGATCGGGCGGCGCCTGCTGCCAAGACTACGAAGCCGGTGAAAGTGTTGTCGGCGTTAGAAAAAGCTGGAGCTGCTGTAGGTCTCAAACTTAAGCCTCGTGAGATAAGGGAAACGTGGTCGGTTGTTGTGAAGGGTGGGGACCACTCCCCAAGAGAAATAGAAAATATAGTCCATACGAAAATCATCCCGAAGTTGACGGATGTAAGAGTACATCATGCTGCCCCTCGGAAAGGTGGTGGGTTAGAAATCAGGCTTCCCTCAAGAGTTGAAACGAAGGACTTTTTGAAGAATGGAAATTTTAAGGAGTTTGGCCTTGAAGCTGAAAGACTGCGTAAAGGGCCGCAGATGGTGCTGAAGAACGTGCATTGTGATATACCGTCCAGTAAGATACTGGACGAAATATATGAAAATAACATGTACGAAAAGATTCCTGATGAGAATTATTACAAGAAGAATCTCAGGATAGCTAGTCGTCCTATAAAACAGGGCCCTGATGCTACGGCGGACGTGGTCCTGGAGGGATCGCCACTGGTGGTAGAGAGGATGGTTGCGCAGGAACGAATTTATGTAGGAAGCCATGCATATCGCGTGATGCTTCGGGAGCCATTCCCAGTATGTTGGCGATGCGTGGGATTCGATCACATCGCGAAAAATTGCAAGTCCACTGAGATCGTCTGCAGACATTGCAGTGGTGAGGGGCATCGTGCCCGTTTCTGTCGAAAGAATCAGCATTGCCGTAACTGTGCGGCAAGAGGACTGGCTGCTGACCATGAAATGTTGTCCTCGGACTGCCCTGTGTACATGAGGAGAGTTGAGCGTGTACAAGCGAGGCATTAGGTGACTGGCTAGGTATGGCGATGCTAATACTTAGCGTCTTCCTATACCTAGGTACGTCTCTGTTGGCATCCCCGTTGCATGGTGGGTAGACTGGTGCTACCCACTTATGTGACTCTACGGGAGATGGTGTATGAATGATGGATGTATGAGATGAGTGAATGGGATGAATGTATATAAATGTGAGTGTGTTTTACCCCTTCCGGATTTGTTGTAGGCCGTAGGTTAGCTTCCATCGGTTAGGTTGCACGGGTGTCACATAAGCCCCGGAGAGCCACTGCCTCAGTGACTCTTCGCGTGACAAAGAGGTTGGCCCCCAAGTGGGAGTATCGTGCTGGCTGTGGTTTCGCGAATAGCGTGGAGTTGCGCTCTATTCAACCGGGTGCCGGGACCCTAGAACGGCAGAGGCAGCCCTCGCATCTAGCAGTATGTTACTGTTACCTCCACACTGCTGGAGTGGGCGCCTGATTGACGTCACAAATTCAATCCGTTGGCCTATTCGCGGCCCGTCTGGTAAGTCTCCACGACAGGTACGGACGTTAAACCCCCCTCGGATATATTCTGTCCCTATCTACTCCCCGCAGGGGGGTCTGTGTCCGTGTGACACTCAGCTTGGAAGGCTGTTTGTAGTCGGACAGGGATCTTTGGTGACTTACGACACCACGGACCTAGTAGCGCAAGGGGGCCCCTGGTACAGTTGATACGCCATGGCGAGGATCTGTACAAAGACCATTCGGGCGTTAACGGTCCCGTGCTCCTGAGTTATGCACGGGTGGCTCTTGGCGTGCCTACCTCCCCCCATAGTTTGCGGGAGGGAAGCACTAAAGGCCTAGCACGATTTTGATGTCCCCTGGTGGGGGGGTGCATCATACGGAAGTCGTGTGAGCTTCGGAGGTGACGGCTCCGCATGACCCGAGTCAAGAAGGGGCTAGCTAGGGAGAACGGCCTTGGTGGAAAATGCCTACGCGCCTATATCTAGCTAGTTTGTGGATTGATGACCACACTGCCTGAGTCGCATTGCTGACTAGTAAACTGAAGGGGCCGCCTGGATGTGAAAAGCAGCGCTTCGTTGTCTGCACAGACGCGGAGTCACAGGTCCAACGAGCCTGGGGTGTGCATGCCCGAATTCGACGTAAGGCTTAACCAATAGGGGGCCGAAGGAGGATCACACCTGCTATGGAGAAGTCCATAGCGAATAGTGTACTACGGGGATGGGTGTGCCCAGGGGACCATGGTCCTTGCCCATCAAGGTGTTGGACTCGTAGTGGCTGGAGGTTGTTACCCAAGTCATCCAGCTAGTGATGCAATCCCGGGGTTGGATTCCGGATGGTGTGTGCATGCGCCTGATGGAGAAATCTCCGTCTGACAACAACACCTTGTCAGTAAAAAGCCGAAGGTCCAAACTTTTTAGCGGGACCGGGAGATAAAGGCCGAAAGGCTAGGTGCTCCCCTGACGGTATACCTGTAGATGGTTTGCTTGTCCCTATCTACTCCCCGCAGGGGGGTCTGTGTCCGTGTGACACTCAGCTTGGAAGGCTGTTTGTAGTCGGACAGGGATCTTTGGTGACTTACGACACCACGGACCTAGTAGCGCAAGGGGGCCCCTGGTACAGTTGATACGCCATGGCGAGGATCTGTACAAAGACCATTCGGGCGTTAACGGTCCCGTGCTCCTGAGTTATGCACGGGTGGCTCTTGGCGTGCCTACCTCCCCCCATAGTTTGCGGGAGGGAAGCACTAAAGGCCTAGCACGATTTTGATGTCCCCTGGTGGGGGGGTGCATCATACGGAAGTCGTGTGAGCTTCGGAGGTGACGGCTCCGCATGACCCGAGTCAAGAAGGGGCTAGCTAGGGAGAACGGCCTTGGTGGAAAATGCCTACGCGCCTATATCTAGCTAGTTTGTGGATTGATGACCACACTGCCTGAGTCGCATTGCTGACTAGTAAACTGAAGGGGCCGCCTGGATGTGAAAAGCAGCGCTTCGTTGTCTGCACAGACGCGGAGTCACAGGTCCAACGAGCCTGGGGTGTGCATGCCCGAATTCGACGTAAGGCTTAACCAATAGGGGGCCGAAGGAGGATCACACCTGCTATGGAGAAGTCCATAGCGAATAGTGTACTACGGGGATGGGTGTGCCCAGGGGACCATGGTCCTTGCCCATCAAGGTGTTGGACTCGTAGTGGCTGGAGGTTGTTACCCAAGTCATCCAGCTAGTGATGCAATCCCGGGGTTGGATTCCGGATGGTGTGTGCATGCGCCTGATGGAGAAATCTCCGTCTGACAACAACACCTTGTCAGTAAAAAGCCGAAGGTCCAAACTTTTTAGCGGGACCGGGAGATAAAGGCCGAAAGGCTAGGTGCTCCCCTGACGGTATACCTGTAGATGGTTTGCTTGTCCCTATCTACTTCCCGCAGGGGGAGTGTGTTCATGTGACACACATATTTGGTGAGTTGCGACACCACGGACCCGAGCAGCGCAGGGAGGCCCCTGGTATGGTTGATACGCCATGGCGTGGATCTGTACAAAAGACCTTCGGGAGTTGACGGTCCCGAGCTCCCGAGCTCGTCATGTATGGGTGACACAGCATAGCTTGACTTTTTCCCTATTCCTTCAAAAAGTCAGCTATACAAGCTCACACGACGCAGTGCTTCCTCGTAGGGGAGAAACCACATATAAGCGTACGTGTCTAGTCTCGGAGTTGGCGGCTTCGCAGAACCCAAGCCTCGAAGGGGCCAGTTAGGGAGAATGGCCTTTGCGCCTATACCTAGCTGGCTTGTGGATTGATGACCACACGGCCCGAATCAAATTGCTGCTTAGTAAACGGATGGGGGCCACCCCTATGTGAACGGTAGCGCTACGAGTCTGCTTTAAGCAGACGAGTAGTAAACAGGCATAACGATCCTGCGGAGGCATCCGAATTCGTTAGGACTTCCGAAAGGGGGCCAAAGGAGGATCACACCTGCTATAGAGAAATCTTTAGCGAATAGTGTACCTCGGGGATGGGCGTGCCCAGGGGACCATGGTCCCTACCCATCAAGGCGTTGGTCTCGAGGGGGTTTGTGGTGTTCGACAAGTCGACCAGCTAGAGTCGCAACCTGAGGTGAGGTTCCAAAGGGAGGCATCCCGGCGGTAAAACTCCATTCCGGCTTTAAGCCGGATAAAATAAAATGTCTTCCTGCGGGGGGAGGTATGGCCCATGGCTTAGATACTCTTTTAGACATGTGTAGTAGATCACTCATCAGTGTCCCTATCTACTCAGTTGCAGTTGAGCACTCGGTGTGTACGGTCGTGTTATTCGATAGCTGTCTCGCGCGTGTTTTCGTTTTGATAGTCGTTAGCTCGTTTTGCTCCTGCAACTTGGTGGTAGTGCTGGTTGATTAAGTTCCCCGCTGCCACCGCTTGAAAGTCGCGGTTTTTTCGCGTTTTTTCGCGGTTATTCGCGTGTTTTTGACAGTTGGTACGTTTTGGACAGTGCAAAAACCTTTACATCGTGGTAAAGGTTGACGGACGTCATTGGATCGCAGTGTTTGTGGTCTTGTTGGACGCGCCCCAGTGTGACGCGTATTTTGAGGGGTCATCCTCCAAAATCCGTCGCGGTTTTTCGCGTGTTTTGTTGACATTTTCGGTTTTTGACAGTGTAAAACTTTTACACTGCCGTAAAGGTGGACGGACGTCATCGGATCCCATCGTGTGTGGTCTTGTTGGACGCGCCCCAGTGAGACGCGTGTTTTGAGGGGTCAACCTTCAAAATCCGTCGTGATTTACGCGAGTTACGCGCGAAAGATTCTTTCGCGTTGTACGATTTGTGCGAAGTTGGACGTGTCGGCAACTGTAAATGATACGGTTGCTTGTTGACAACGATATTTGTGCTTGCGTTGTGTGCATTTTCGGTGAGTACGATTTTTGCTTGTTGCTACCCGGTGTTTGTGCACTCAGTGCACGTGGACTCGTGTATATCGCTGCTAAAGTTGGACAACGACCGGTCGTCCAACCAGTCGTCCAACTTGTCGTCCAACTTGTTGTACGACAGGTTGCACCAACTTTTTGGACTTTTGAGGCGATTGGTTGAACGACTTGGAGTTTTTCAACTTTTTCGAGTGATCTGAGTGAGTCATGAGCACTATGGCCCGCGGCTCGGGAAAAAAGTCGAAGACAGAGACGGCTCCGAGTGACGTTGTGGATGTTGATAGTCCTCCGCCGAGGAGGAAGGAGGCGGTTGCTAGGCCAGATGGTGATGAAAGTACGACTGACCCCTCTGAGGACATGCCCTTGGTGAGTAGCGTTGCGACTGAAGCTGGTGGTGCTGCAAGGAAGTTGGACTCGGGTAAGAGTCAGGAAGAATCGAATAAGGTTAGTGGTTTTGTGCAGGAAGAATCGAATAAGGTTAGTGGTTTTGTGGCTGAAGAGATTGTGAAGTTGAAGGAGGTCAGAGCCGGTATTGAGTCGGTTCTTAGTAGCGAAAATGTTGGACTGGATGCTGCTTTAAAGGTAAGCAGGATTATCGCTATGGCTGAGGAAACGCCTGATAGCAACAAATGCAGTTTTGAGTGGGGAAAACAATATCCTCAGGGGCCTCGTTCGGTCACCGGTAGAGAATCTGAATGAACGGGCGGCACCTGCTGCCAAGACTACGAAGCCGGAAACTCCGAAGGTGAAAGTGATGTCGGCGTTAGAAAAAGCTGGAGCTCTTGTAGGTCTCAAAGTTGCGCCTTGTCAGCCAAGGGAAACGTGGTCGGTGGTTGTTAAGGGTGGGGACTACTCCCCAATGGAAATTGAAAAGATAGTCCATGCGAAAATCATGACGAAGATGACTGATGTAAGATTGCATCATGTTGCCCCTCGGAAAGGTGGTGGGTTAGAAATCAGGCTTCCCTCAAGAGATGAAACGAAGGACTTTTTGAAGAAGGGAAATTTTAAGGAGTTTGGCCTTGAAGCTGAAAGACTGCGTAAATGGCCGCAGATGGTGCTGAAGAACGTGCATTGTCATATACCGTCCAGTAAGATACTGGACGAAATATATGACAATAACATGCACGAAAATGTTCCTGATGAGATCTATTACAAGAAGAATATCAGGGTAGTTAGTCGTCCTATAAAACAGGGCCCTGACGCTACGGCGGACGTGGTCCTGGAGGGATCGCCATTGTTGGTAGAGAGGATGGTTGTGCAGGAACGAATTTATGTAGAAAGCCATGCATATCGAGTGATGCTTCGGGAGCCGTTCCCAGTATGTTGGCGATGTGTGGGATTCGATCACATCGCGAAAAACTGCAAGTCCACTGAGATCGTCTGCAGACATTGCAGTGGTGAGGGGCACCGTGCCCGTTCCTGTCGAAATGATCAGCATTGCCGTAACTGTGCGGCAAGAGGACTGGCTGCTGACCACGAAATGTTGTCCCTGGACTACCCTGTGTACATGGGGAGAGTTAAACGTATACAAGCGAGGCACTAGGTGATGGCTCGGTATGGCGATGCTATTATGTAGCGTCTCCCTATACCTAGGTATTGCTCTGTTGACATCTCCATTGCATGGTGGGTAGACTGGTGCTACCCACTTATGTGACCTTGGAGATGGTGTATGCTAGGATGTATGTATGAGATGAGTGGATGAGATGAGTGGATGAGATGAAGGGATGTGAATGTAAGTATGTCTTACCTCTGATTGATTGCTGTAGGTTAGTTTTTAATGTTAGGTGCACGGGTGTCGTGTAAGCCCCGGGGAATCACTGCCTTCAGTGACCCTCGTACGACAAAGAGGTTGGCCCCCTAGTGGGAGTATCGTGCTGGCTGTGGTTTCGCGAATAGCGTGGAGTTGCGCTCTATTCAACCGGGTGCCGGGACCCTAGAACGGCAGAGGCAGCCCTCGCATCTAGCAGTATGTTACTGTTACCTCCACACTGCTGGAGTGGGCGCCTGATTGACGTCACAAATTCAATCCGTTGGCCTATTCGCGGCCCGTCTGGTAAGTCTCCACGACAGGTACGGACGTTAAACCCCCTAGGATATATATATGTCCCTATCTACCCAGTTGCAGTTGAGCACTCGGTGTGTACGGTCGTGTTATTCGATAGCTGTCTCGCGCGTGTTTTCGTTTTGATAGTCGTTAGCTCGTTTTGCTCCTGCAACTTGGTGGTAGTGCTGGTTGATTAAGTTCCCCGCTGCCACCGCTTGAAAGTCGCGGTTTTTCGCGTTTTTTCGCGGTTATTCGCGTGTTTTTGACAGTTGGTACGTTTTGGACAGTGCAAAAACCTTTACATCGTGGTAAAGGTTGACGGACGTCATTGGATCGCAGTGTTTGTGGTCTTGTTGGACGCGCCCCAGTGTGACGCGTATTTTGAGGGGTCATCCTCCAAAATCCGTCGCGGTTTTTCGCGTGTTTTGTTGACATTTTCGGTTTTTGACAGTGTAAAACTTTTACACTGCCGTAAAGGTGGACGGACGTCATCGGATCCCATCGTGTGTGGTCTTGTTGGACGCGCCCCAGTGAGACGCGTGTTTTGAGGGGTCAACCTTCAAAATCCGTCGTGATTTACGCGAGTTACGCGCGAAAGATTCTTTCGCGTTGTACGATTTGTGCGAAGTTGGACGTGTCGGCAACTGTAAATGATACGGTTGCTTGTTGACAACGATATTTGTGCTTGCGTTGTGTGCATTTTCGGTGAGTACGATTTTTGCTTGTTGCTACCCGGTGTTTGTGCACTCAGTGCACGTGGACTCGTGTATATCGCTGCTAAAGTTGGACAACGACCGGTCGTCCAACCAGTCGTCCAACTTGTCGTCCAACTTATCGTCCAACTTGTTGTACGATAAGTTGGAAGTCAACTTTTTAGTCCAACTTGTTGTCCAACTTGTCGTCCAACTTGTCGTCCAACTTGTTGTACGACAGGTTGCACCAACTTTTTGGACTTTTGAGGCGATTGGTTGAACGACTTGGAGTTTTTCAACTTTTTCGAGTGATCTGAGTGAGTCATGAGCACTATGGCCCGCGGCTCGGGAAAAAAGTCGAAGACAGAGACGGCTCCGAGTGACGTTGTGGATGTTGATAGTCCTCCGCCGAGGAGGAAGGAGGCGGTTGCTAGGCCAGATGGTGATGAAAGTACGACTGACCCCTCTGAGGACATGCCCTTGGTGAGTAGCGTTGCGACTGAAGCTGGTGGTGCTGCAAGGAAGTTGGACTCGGGTAAGAGTCAGGAAGAATCGAATAAGGTTAGTGGTTTTGTGCAGGAAGAATCGAATAAGGTTAGTGGTTTTGTGGCTGAAGAGATTGTGAAGTTGAAGGAGGTCAGAGCCGGTATTGAGTCGGTTCTTAGTAGCGAAAATGTTGGACTGGATGCTGCTTTAAAGGTAAGCAGGATTATCGCTATGGCTGAGGAAACGATTATTCGCCTGATAGCAACAAATGCAGTTTTGAGTGGGGAAAACAATATCCTCAGGGGCCTCGTTCGGTCACCGGTAGAGAATCTGAATGAACGGGCGGCACCTGCTGCCAAGACTACGAAGCCGGAAACTCCGAAGGTGAAAGTGATGTCGGCGTTAGAAAAAGCTGGAGCTCTTGTAGGTCTCAAAGTTGCGCCTTGTCAGCCAAGGGAAACGTGGTCGGTGGTTGTTAAGGGTGGGGACTACTCCCCAATGGAAATTGAAAAGATAGTCCATGCGAAAATCATGACGAAGATGACTGATGTAAGATTGCATCATGTTGCCCCTCGGAAAGGTGGTGGGTTAGAAATCAGGCTTCCCTCAAGAGATGAAACGAAGGACTTTTTGAAGAAGGGAAATTTTAAGGAGTCTGGCCTTGAAGCTGAAAGACTGCGTAAATGGCCGCAGATGGTGCTGAAGAACGTGCATTGTCATATACCGTCCAGTAAGATACTGGACGAAATATATGACAATAACATGCACGAAAATGTTCCTGATGAGATCTATTACAAGAAGAATATCAGGGTAGTTAGTCGTCCTATAAAACAGGGCCCTGACGCTACGGCGGACGTGGTCCTGGAGGGATCGCCATTGTTGGTAGAGAGGATGGTTGTGCAGGAACGAATTTATGTAGAAAGCCATGCATATCGAGTGATGCTTCGGGAGCCGTTCCCAGTATGTTGGCGATGTGTGGGATTCGATCACATCGCGAAAAACTGCAAGTCCACTGAGATCGTCTGCAGACATTGCAGTGGTGAGGGGCACCGTGCCCGTTCCTGTCGAAATGATCAGCATTGCCGTAACTGTGCGGCAAGAGGACTGGCTGCTGACCACGAAATGTTGTCCCTGGACTGCCCTGTGTACATGGGGAGAGTTAAACGTATACAAGCGAGGCACTAGGTGATGGCTCGGTACGGCGATGCTATTATGTAGCGTCTCCCTATACCTAGGTATTGCTCTGTTGACATCTCCATTGCATGGTGGGTAGACTGGTGCTACCCACTTATGTGACCTTGGAGATGGTGTATGCTAGGATGTATGTATGAGATGAGTGGATGAGATGAGTGGATGAGATGAAGGGATGTGAATGTAAGTATGTCTTACCTCTGATTGATTGCTGTAGGTTAGTTTTTAATGTTAGGTGCACGGGTGTCGTGTAAGCCCCGGGGAATCACTGCCTTCAGTGACCCTCGTACGACAAAGAGGTTGGCCCCCTAGTGGGAGTATCGTGCTGGCTGTGGTTTCGCGAATAGCGTGGAGTTGCGCTCTATTCAACCGGGTGCCGGGACCCTAGAACGGCAGAGGCAGCCCTCGCATCTAGCAGTATGTTACTGTTACCTCCACACTGCTGGAGTGGGCGCCTGATTGACGTCACAAATTCAATCCGTTGGCCTATTCGCGGCCCGTCTGGTAAGTCTCCACGACAGGTACGGACGTTAAACCCCCTAGGATATATGTCCCTATCTACTTTCTAGCGAAACCACAGCCAAGGGAACGGGCTTGGAAAAATTAGCGGGGAAAGAAGACCCTGTTGAGCTTGACACTAATCTGGCATTGTAAGGAGACATAAGAGGTGTAGCATAAGTGGGAGATAGTAGAAACTTGTTTTTATTATCAACAATGAAATACCACTACTCTTATTGTTTCCTTACTTACTTGATTAAATGGAGCGTGTATCATACATAGCTGTTATTATATTATTTTAATATTTAATGGTATTTTGTATAGATATGAGTTTCTGGTTCAAAGTATCAAGAGTTTGTTATATAACCCAAACAAATTGTATGAAATTGATCTTATGTCATGTTTGTGATAAAGTAATATAATTTGGTATGACTATTATACTCAGATATGATCCAATTCAAGGACATTGCCAGGTGGGGTGTTCGACTGGGGCGGTACATCTCTCAAATAATAACGGAGGTGTCCCAAGGCCAGCTCAGTGCGGACAGAAACCACACATAGAGCAAAAGGGCAAATGCTGACTTGATCCCGGTATTCAGTACATACAGGGACAGCTAAAGCTCGGCCTATCGATCCTTTTGGTTTAACGAGTTTTTAACAAGAGGTGTCAGAAAAGTTACCACAGGGATAACTGGCTTGTGGCGGCCAAGCGTTCATAGCGACGTCGCTTTTTGATCCTTCGATGTCGGCTCTTCCTATCATTGTGAAGCAAAATTCACCAAGCGTTGGATTGTTCACCCATGCAAGGGAACGTGAGCTGGGTTTAGACCGTCGTGAGATAGGTTAGTTTTACCCTACTGATGACAGATGTTATTGCGACAGCATTCCTGCGTAGTACGAGAGGAACCGCAGGTACGGACCTATGGCACAATACTTGTTCGAGCGAACAGTGGTATGACGCTACGTCCGTTGGATTATGCCTGAACGCCTCTAAGGTCGTATCCAAGCTGCACTGCAATGATAATTTAGGGGCTGAGTACATAATATGCCATAAACCATTAAAAGCCAGCAATGGCGATAAATGGAAAATGAAGCAAATGTGTTTAATAACGTGGATGGTACATAGTGTATTTTATTATATCACTAGTATATCCAGTTATGGACATATCTGTATGCAATAACATGTACTGGCCCGGAATCAATTGTAAACGACTTTGGTAACAGGTTGGGTGTTGTAACTGGTAGAGCAGCTGCCATACTGCGATCCATTGAAGCTTATCCCATGCTTGACGATTCGTGATAAACGAATCAAAAAATAAAAATAAAGTGCAAAGAACAAAGAATAAAAAAAATAAAAATAAAAGGCAAGGAACAAAGAATAAAAAAAATAAAAATAAAAGGCAAAGAACAAAGAATAAAAAGCAAAGAATCAAAAGCAAAGAATCAAAAACAAAGAATACAAAACAAAGAATAAAAAACAAAAAAAGAGAACTGCAATAATACACTGCAGAAGGTTCTCTTCGGGAAGTGTTACTATTGTAATCTTACCCGATTGATAGTACTGTTGCAAAAGAAATATATTATACTTGATATAATATATTGAAATGGGTGATGATATTGATGTATTATATAATAAAAGAGAAATATATTATACTTGATATAATATATTGAGATGGGTGATGATATTGATGTATTATATAATAAAAGAGAAATATATTATACTTGATATAATATATTGAGATGGGTGATGATATTGATAGATAGATAGATAGATAGATAATTCATTTATTAATTCAAAAAATACTTTACAAAAATAAATTAATGCGGATTTCATTTCAAAACTAAATAATATAATACTAAGTTATTCGTAAATGAAAGTTAAGCATGAGTAAATTACTCGTCTGCAGAAGAAGGAATATATGAATTTACATAATATTTACAATAGATTTATATAAAATCGGCTCTATACCTAAGTGCGTGTTTACAATATTGATAGAGACTATCCCAACTAATTCCATTTAATTCGCATATTGCCTGTTCTAATGTTAAAGTTGATCTTTTCAAATATAACAATCTAATCTCTTTCAAAATGGGGCATACGGCCAAAAAATGAAAAGAATCTTCTCGCTGTCCCATGTTGCAAAGCTGACAGACAGACGTTGTTCGCACATACGGAATGTAATTAAGTCGCAGTAGGTCTCCCCTGACCCTAAAGATTGTCGATATTTCATGCACAGAATGCAAATCTCTAAAATAGTTTCGTTCCCGAAGATCATATGCTAACTTAGGGTAGACAGATCTAGATTCACTGGACAAAGCTTCCTCGATGAATTTCGTTCGTTGCGCTTCATCAACGTGTTGTACTATGGAGTACAACGAATTGCGAGTGATATCCGAATGAGACGTGATTTGTAGTGCTACATCTTCAGCATTATTCTTGATCGCCTCCCACCAATCCACATCATCGCTCATTGAAATGAGCGTTAAACGCTTAACCAACCGACCTTGAGGCATTTTCATGATGTTTAACAGAAAATCGTAGTGCATTTTTAAAGTGCTGATATGCATTGTCGGAAGTCCTGTTTCTAATGCCAGCATGTAATTCGGTGTGTTCTTTGGTAATCGAAACGTTTTCTTTAAGTAAAACCTCAGCAATTTCTCTACCTCTTCATATTCGCGAAAGCCCCAGACTTGAGCTCCATAAAACATGATCGACCTTGCCACAGAAATAAAAACTTTGTATTTTATATTGTGTGCTATATGTATATTTCCAAATATTTTCTTCCACGTGTAATTGATGGCACACATCGATGACTTGAGTTTATCTTTCAAATATTGAGACAAGCTTAAATTTGGCACGAGTGTTACTCCCAAGTACTGATAATTTTTAGTTACTTCAACTCTTTCCCCATTCAGGAACCATCTCTCACCATATGCAACACGTCCTGGTTGATTTTCAAAGACCATTACTTTTGTTTTGCTTAGATTGATTGTAAGGCACCATTGTTCACAATATTCCTCTAACTTGGTGAGCAAAGACTGTAGTCCGTCGGGCGAATCACTAAGTAGGATGATGTCATCAGCATACATGAAAATTTTTACTTCGATTCCACCGACCATCAATCCATCGGGTAAATATTCAACAATGTCATTTATGAAGAGGGCAAAGAGCAGTGGACTAAGCACTTCACCCTGTGGGACACCCGTGTTTGAAGTAAACCATGCTGACAGTGATGTACCATCCCAAATAGAAACTTGAGTCTCCGAATAGAATTTCGACAAAAAGTTCAGAAACTTCGTTGAAAGACCGTAACAGCTGAGTTTATATATGAGTGCCTGTCGATTAATTTTATCAAAAGCGGATCGAAAGTCAATAAATGCAGTGTATACGTTCATATTTCTTTTACGGAAATACTTGACTATGTTAAAAAGGCTGAAGATGTGATGAACCGTAGAAAATCCTGGACGAAAACCAGCTTGACATTCAGATAAAATCGCCTTTTCCTTGCAAAATAGTTCGAGACGCTGCAACAAGACCCCAGTCAGGAGTTTCGCTATTGTGTTGACAAAACTTATACCTCTGTAATTCTCCGCCACTCGAGTATCTCCCTTTTTCAACAATGGGAATAATATCGCTTTCTTAAAAGCACTTGGAATATTTCCATCATTCAAAATTGTGTTGAAAAACTCCGCTAAAATATTTGTTAATTTGTCGGTTCCGTATTTCCAAAATTCGTTAGGGATTCTGTCCACTCCAGGCGCTTTATTATTTTTGGCTTTGGCCAAAACTGTAATGATGTCATCTGTCGATATTGGCATATCTAAAATGTCCACGGTAACATTATTCAAAGCGTAGCTATAGGTCAAAGCAACATCAGGCGAGACAAGGTATCTAAAGAAATGTGCATACAAATCGTTCATATCTGCCTTACAGGTGACTTCTGTTCGTCGACTATTTATCTCTTTGGCACGTCTCCAAAACTCCTTACTATCAGAAACATGACCAAGTGAAAGCGCCTTCTGCTGCCAGTATGTCCTAGATTTGATGTTACACAATTGCTTATATTTTCGGTTTGATTGCACATACGAATCTTTAAAAAACGGTAAATTGAATTTTCTAAAATTATTTAAGCATGCCATTGATTTAAGCCTCGCTCGTGAGCACTCTTGGTCGAACCATGGTTGTTTCCGTGTGATGGTTTCCGAGTTTTGCATAAATGCGCCAGCGCCTTTTACAATTTCTGATAATTTTTCATATGCGTCGTTGACATTAGCAGTTATAGATCTTGTTACTCCATTTTCTGTTTCCCATGTGTCTAATAGAACGTCTACTTTTTCAGCGTATAGAGCAATCCCATTATTAGACCAGCGTAGCTTTGGCAAGAGCCTAGATAATTGTGATTCGCTTGTGCGCTTACATTGTATATCAACTTTCAGCGGAAGATGCTCCGAGTATTGTTTTGATATAACGCTAAAATTAGACAAATATTTCATCCAGGCACCAGCTGCTGCAGCAAAGTCAATAACAGAGGAGCCTTGGTGTCCGACATACGTAAACTCCCCAAGAGCGTCTGCTTGAGAGCATCCATTCAAAATAAACAATCCATTTTCTAAGCACATTTCAATCAGCTTCTTTCCTTGCACATTGAGTTTGTTATCCTTTGACAGGCGATTAACGGAGAAATAATCATTACACAAGTGCTCGTCTCCTGGTTGCGTTAACGCAATTCGAGCATTAAAATCGCCCATTAATAAAATATTTTCATCTTTCTCGGAAATCGTTTCAAGCAAATTAGTCAATTCATCGTAATCCCTTTGCCAGTGATTGCAGTTAAGATAGACTGGTAAAATATATAAATGCTCACCCTGCTCAGGTTGAAATTTTACAACAATATTCGAATTTACATTTGTAAATGATATGTGATGATATTGATGTATTATATAATAAAAGAGAAATATATTATACTTGATATAATATATTGAGATTGGTGATGCTATTGATGTATTATATAATAAAAGAGAAATATATTATACTTGATATAATATATTGAGATGGGTGATGATATTGATGTATTATATAATAAAAGAGAAATATATTATACTTGATATAATATATTGAGATTGGTGATGCTATTGATGTATTATATAATAAAAGAGAAATATATTATACTTGATATAATATATTGAGATGGGTGATGATATTGATGTATTATATAATAAAAGAGAAATATATTATACTTGATATAATATATTGAGATTGGTGATGCTATTGATGTATTATATAATAAAAGAGAAATATATTATACTTGATATAATATATTGAGATGGGTGATGATATTGATGTATTATATAATAAAAGAGAAATATATTATACTTGATATAATATATTGAGATTGGTGATGCTATTGATGTATTATATAATAAAAGAGAAATATATTATACTTGATATAATATATTGAGATGGGTGATGATATTGATGTATTATATAATAAAAGAGAAATATATTATACTTGATATAATATATTGAGATTGGTGATGCTATTGATGTATTATATAATAAAAGAGAAATATATTATACTTGATATAATATATTGAGATGGGTGATGATATTGATGTATTATATAATAAAAGAGAAATATATTATACTTGATATAATATATTGAGATTGGTGATGCTATTGATGTATTATATAATAAAAGAGAAATATATTATACTTGATATAATATATTGAGATTGGTGATGCTATTGATGTATTATATTATAAAAGAGAAATATATTATACTTGATATAATATATTGAGATGGGTGATGATATTATTTTATAATATATTGTATTATTATGATATATTATAAAGAAGATATAAATATATATATATATATAATATATATATATATAATATTATAATATTATCATAATATATTATTATGATATATTATAATAAAAGAATATATATTTAATATATATATTAAAAAAAATTTAAAAAAAAAAAAAAATTTTTGGAAAAAAAATTTTTTTGAAAAAAAAAATTTCGGAAAAAAAAAATTTTGAAAAAAAAAATTTCGGAAAAAAAAAATTTTTGAAAAAAAAAAAATATTGGAAAAAAAAAAATATTCGAAAAAAAAAATACTGGAAAAAAAAAATACTGGAAAAAAACAATACTGGAAAAAAAAGAAACTTATAAAGAAACTTATAAAGAAATTTATAAAGAAACTTATAAAGAAACTTATAAAGAAACTTATAAAGAAACTTATAAAGAAACTTATAAAGAAAAAACTTGGAGTTCACTTTTTATATTTTTATTATCTACTTTTTACAGAAAGTTTATGCCGAATATAATTTTATATGTATATAAATAATATTATAATTATAATATTTAATATCAACGTCTAACATGTAACCATAAGGGCAACTCTCTCATTCATATATATATTATATGCATGAGAAGTTGCCCGCTAAGCAAAAAACAAGGACAAAGTCAAAGATTTGACAAGGATACAAACTTTTTACTAAGTAATGAAAAATGATAAGAAAAAGAGACAAACATTTCCTGACACGTATAACATTTTCCATGAAAATAAAAATTTTATAGGAAATCGATAAAAAAACAAAAAAAAAATGAAAATTTCTTTGCTAAAAGAACTTAAAAAAAAAATTTTATAAGGCGCCTTATACTACAAAGAAATTTTTATAAGGAGCTTCATAAAAAGTAATTTTTATAAGGCGCCTCATACAAACATTTTACTAGCTCATACAAAAAAAGAGTTTAATACAAACACATTTCCTGGCACGTATAACATTTTCGATGAAAATAAAAATTTTATAAGGTTTCTTTAAAAACGGAAAAAATATGAAAAATTGTAAGTTTTGAAAATTTTATAAGGAAGTGATACAACATTTTTCACTAGCTCATATACACTCTGGTGAACTTTGACGAATTTTATAAGGAAGTGATACAACTTTTTTACTAGGTACAGAAAGAATGACTTCGCATGGCAAAAAAGTACTGTGGGCATGTGGTCGGAGAGCAAAGAAATGAATTGGTTTTTAATAAGAAGTAACGATTCTGTGCTAAAAGATAGTAAAAAAAAATTTATAAAAAGTAATTTTTATAAGGCGCCTCAAAAAAATATTTTACTAGCTCATACAAAAAAAATTTGTATAAGGAACCTTTAAGACCGAGAAAATGACACAAAAAATGACTTCGACTGACATTTTATAAGGCGGCTTTACAAAAAGATTTTACTAGCTCATACAAAAGTTGGTTAATATCAAAAAGAGTTTAACACAAATACATTTCCTGGCACGTATAACATTTTCGATGAAAATAAAAATTTTATAAGGTTTCTTTAAAAACGGAAAAAAAATGAAAAATTGTAAGTTTTGAAAATTTTATAAGGAAGTGATACAACATTTTTCACTAGCTCATATACACTCTGGTGAACTTTGACGAATTTTATAAGGAAGTGATACAACTTTTTTACTAGGTACAGAAAGAATGACTTCGCATGGCAAAAAAGTACTGTGGGCATGTGGTCGGAGAGCAAAGAAATGAATTGGTTTTTAATAAGAAGTAACGATTCTGTGCTAAAAGATAGTAAAAAAAAATTTATAAAAAGTAATTTTTATAAGGCGCCTCAAAAAAATATTTTACTAGCTCATACAAAAAAAATTTGTATAAGGATCCTTTAAGACCGAGAAAATGACACAAAAAATGACTTCGACTGACATTTTATAAGGCGGCTTTACAAAAAGATTTTACTAGCTCATACAAAAGTTGGTTAATATCAAAAAGAGTTTAATACAAATACATTTCCTGGCACGTATAACATTTTCGATGAAAATAAAAATTTTATAAGGTTTCTTTAAAAACGGAAAAAAAATGAAAAATTGTGAGTTTTGAAAATTTTATAAGGAAGTGATACAACATTTTTCACTAGCTCATATACACTCTGGTGAACTTTGACGAATTTTATAAGGAAGTGATACAACTTTTTTACTAGGTACAGAAAGAATGACTTCGCATGCCAAAAAAGTACTGGGGGTATGCGACCGGAGAGCAAAGAACTGAATTGGTTTTTAATAAGAAGTAACGATTCTGTGCTAAAAGAAAAAAAAAAAAGAATTTTATAAGGCGCTTTATACTACAAAATAATTTTTATAAGGAGCTCATACAAAAAGTCATTTTTATAAGGCGCTTTATACAAAGATTTTACTAGCTCATACAAAATAAAAATTGTATAAGGAATCTATAAGACGGAGAAGATGACGCAAAAAATGGGCTCCACTGCCATTTTTATAAGGCGCTTTATAAAAAGTGATTTCTATAAGGCGCCTCATACAAAGATTTTACTAGCTCATACAAAATAAAAATTGTATAAGGAATCTATAAGGCGGAGAAGATGACGCAAAAAATGGGCTCGACTGACATTTTTATAAGGCGCTTTATAAAAAGTGATTTTAATAAGGCGCCTTATACAAACATTTTACTAGCTCATACAAAAAAAAATTGTATAAGGAATTGATAAAATTGGAGGAAAAATTATAAAAAAATATGCGCAATTTATGAAAATTTGTCAGTGTTTATAAGGAGTTAATGTGAACTAGTTTACTAGCTCATATACACTTTGATGAACTTTGACGAATTTGATAAGGCAGTGATACAACTTTTTTACTAGGTTCAGAAAGAATGACTTCGCGTGCCCAAAAAGTACTGTGGGCTAGTAACCGTCGCTGACACTAAAGTATAAGGGACCTTTAAGAAATGACTTGTAATGATGATTTTCGTAGAAAACTCGGATACTTTAGTAAAGTATAAGGGGCCTTTAAGAAATGACTTGTGATGATGATTTTCTTAGGGGATACTCGGATACTTATACCAGGTATGACCATGAATAAATGTTACTATATTATTTATTAATGATAGTAGCGCACGTTCTTATATGGTCACGGAGAGTCTACGATTCGTTGTATTGTACTCTCCACCATTCGACTTGTCTAATTATTGCGACTGCTCTAATAGAATATATGATATTCAATAAAGAAAATGCAAAGATAATAGTATTATAGAGAAATAAAAGTAATATAATACGAACAACCTGTTCAAAAGTTAATGAAATTAAATACATTTTATTAGAAATGTAAGAAAAAGAATAGCAAAATGTAAATTTTGTTATTGAAATGGCAAAATGTATACATAAAATGTATGCATAGAAATATTATTCTGGTTGATCCTGCCAGTAGTTATATGCTTGTCTCAAAGATTAAGCCATGCATGTCTAAGTACACACGAATTAAAAGTGAAACCGCAAAAGGCTCATTATATCAGTTATGGTTCCTTAGATTGTTAACAGTTACTTGGATAACTGTGGTAATTCTAGAGCTAATACATGCAATATAAACACGAAACATTTATGTACGTGTGCTTTTATTAGGCTAAAACCAAGCGATCTTTCGGGATTGTTATATTGGTTGAACTCTGGATAATTTGCAGATCGTATGGTCTCGTACCGACGACAAATCTTTCAAATGTCTGCCCTATCAACTATTGATGGTAGTATCTTGGACTACCATGGTTGCAACGGGTAACGGGGAATCAGGGTTCGATTCCGGAGAGGGAGCCTGAGAAACGGCTACCACATCTAAGGAAGGCAGCAGGCGCGTAAATTACCCACTCCCAGCTCGGGGAGGTAGTGACGAAAAATAACAATACAGGACTCATATCCGAGGCCCTGTAATTGGAATGAGTACACTTTAAATCCTTTAACGAGGACCCATTGGAGGGCAAGTCTGGTGCCAGCCGCCGCGGTAATTCCAGCTCCAATAGCGTATATTAAAGTTGTTGCGGTTAAAACGTTCGTAGTTGAATTTGTGCTTCATACGGGTAGTACGCCTTTATACGGGTCCGTACGTTACCATTGTATGTAAGCGTATTACCGGTGGAGTTCTAATATATGATTAATTTTCGGATTGTCATATGTTAACTTCTATTTAAACCTGCTTCAGTCCTCTTAATCGAGTGTTGTTGTGGGCCGGTACAATTACTTTGAACAAATTAGAGTGCTTAAAGCAGGCTCCAAATGCCTGAATATTTTGTGCATGGAATAATGGAATAAGACCTCTGTTCTACTTTCATTGGTTTTTAGATCAAGAGGTAATGATTAATAGAAGCAGTTGGGGGCATTGGTATTACGACGCGAGAGGTGAAATTCTTGGACCGTCGTAAGACTAACTTAAGCGAAAGCATTTGCCAAAGATGTTTTCATTAATCAAGAACGAAAGTTAGAGGTTCGAAGGCGATCAGATACCGCCCTAGTTCTAACCATAAACGATGCCAGCTAGCAATTGGGTGTAGCTACTACTATGGCTCTCTCAGTCGCTTCCCGGGAAACCAAAGCTTTTGGGCTCCGGGGGAAGTATGGTTGCAAAGCTGAAACTTAAAGGAATTGACGGAAGGGCACCACCAGGAGTGGAGCCTGCGGCTTAATTTGACTCAACACGGGAAAACTTACCAGGTCCGAACATAAATGAGTAAGACAGATTGATAGCTCTTTCTCGAATCTATGGGTGGTGGTGCATGGCCGTTCTTAGTTCGTGGAGTGATTTGTCTGGTTAATTCCGATAACGAACGAGACTCAAATATATTAAATAGATGCTTACAGGGTTATGGTGTTTGAAACTTTACATAGCCTTCAGATGTAATGTACAGCAATGTATGTTATGTTTGAATGTGTTTGTGTGGGTTGAGCCGTACCTGTATGTTTGTCCCATTAATACGGACACTAGCTTCTTAAATGGACAAATTGCGTCTAGCAATATGAGATTGAGCAATAACAGGTCTGTGATGCCCTTAGATGTCCTGGGCTGCACGCGCGCTACAATGAAAGTATCAACGTGTATTTCCTAGACCGAGAGGTCCGGGTAAACCGCTGAAAAACTTTCATGCTTGGGATTGTGGACTGAAACTGTTCACATGAACTTGGAATTCCCAGTAAGTGCGAGTCATTAACTCGCATTGATTACGTCCCTGCCCTTTGTACACACCGCCCGTCGCTACTACCGATTGAATTATTTAGTGAGGTCTCCGGACGTGATCACTGTGACGCCTTTACGGTGTTACGGTTGTTTCGCAAAAGTTGACCGAACTTGATTATTTAGAGGAAGTAAAAGTCGTAACAAGGTTTCCGTAGGTGAACCTGCGGAAGGATCATTATTGATTCTTCAAATCAAATAAAATCATAAAAATATCAAAACGAAATTATATCGAAAACAATGATAAATCCTTATAGATTGTATATTTCCAAATGGATTTTGGATTTTTTCTATAATGGATCGTAAATGTCATTAAAGTAGATATTCTTGAGTTAGATATTACAGAATCGAACGTTTTAAATGGAATCTCGTTATAAGGAGTATATTTCTATTAACTTACATAACATGTGCTCATATAAAATATATTTATCAACAAATAGTGTATGCGGGGCGGATACACAGAAAAGTTCTTGTCTACGGACTTGAACATGGAAATAAAGTTCTTGTCTGCGGACTTGAACATCGAAATAAGGTTCTTGTCTACGGACTTGAACAAAGAAATAAAGTTCTTGTCTACGGACTTGAACAAGGAAATAAAAGGTTCTTGTCTACGGACTTGAACAAAGAAATAAAGTTCTTGTCTACGGACTTGAACAAGGAAATAAAAAGTTCTTGTCTTCGGACTTGAACAAGGAAATGAAAAGTTTTTGTCTTCGGACTTAAACAAGAAGAAATGTTGTTATATATGATAAATATGAGTGTTATGCTAGATTTTCCTTATAATCGAATTCAAATAAAAAACTATTAGATTCAAAGAAATGAAATATATGAAATCAAAATTTGTTACACTTAATACACACACGCGTGTGTTTTGAGTTAAAGTTATACCGGATGTTGTGTTTGGATATAACCGAGTCATTCGTAACAAATGATTTCGATAAAATTTTACTATAACAATATATAATTTTATTATATAGTTATAGACTCGTGACGCTCAGTAAATAATAAAATAAAAAGAAAATAACCCTAAGCGGAGGATCACTTGGCTCATGGGTCGATGAAGAACGCAGCAAACTGCGCGTCATCGTGTGAACTGCAGGACACATGAACATCGACATTTTGAACGCATATTGCAGTCCATCCTATACATATATCTAATATATGTGGAATGGACTACATATGGTTGAGGGTTGTAAGAATATCTCTAAAAAGGATATCTGGTTGCTCGATATGTATACGCTTTAAGTGTGAACATATGCAGGTGCACATGTTGTACATTAAAAGAATTAATTTTCTTTAATGTATTGAGAAAATTTGAAAAAAAAAAAGAATTATATTCAACATAATAGATCGTTATGTCGTTATAATAACAAAATTTTTTTTTCAAAAACAGTAAGGCTTTTAAAGCAATAAATGCTGTTGAAAAAAAAATATTATAATGCATGATCTATCCTTTGTTGATTCAAAATAATTCTTTAAATTCTTATAAAACAACCTCAACTCATATGAGACTACTCCCTGAATTTAAGCATATTAATGAGGGAAGGAAAAGAAACTAACAAGGATTTTCTTAGTAGCGGCGAGCGAAAAGAAAAAAGTTCAGCACTGAGTTATTTTGTTAAGCAAATATAAGATGCAGTGTATGGAATGTCTAACTATCTAGTATGATAAATTAGCTATCCAAGTCCTTCTTGAATGAGGCCATTTACCCATAGAGGGTGCCAGGCCCGTAGTGATGCTAATGATTACTAGAAGATATTTCCTAAGAGTCGTGTTGCTTGATAGTGCAGCACTAATTGGGTGGTAAACTCCATCTAAAACTAAATATGACCATGAGACCGATAGCAAACAAGTACCGTGAGGGAAAGTTGAAAAGAACTCTGAATAGAGAGTTAAAAAGTACGTGAAACTGCTTAGGGGTTAAGCCCGATGAACCTAAATATCTTAAATGAAAAATTCATCATCAATTGTATGTTATATTTATAATGTATCAATGGTGTGCATTTTTTTCATAAAGACATTGTTATCTGTTAATGAATATATTATGTATATAATATTTATCATAAGGGCCGTATGGATAGATTATTTTATATTTATTTCGGTAAATTGAAATAAAATCCAAGATATTTATATCGCGGTAACCGGATAAATTATTGACAGATTATATTATATAACGCTTACATACTTGTATGTTATAATGAGTATATATTCTATGTATTATGTATTCCATTATATGCGTTTATATGATAAACAATGCGATAGATTTAGGATACCTTCGGGACCCGTCTTGAAACACGGACCAAGAAGTCTAACATGTGTGCAAGTCATTGGGTTTGCAATTATTGTTGAAACCTAAAGGCGTAATTAACTTAACTGTTTATGGGATTATTATATATAAATTTATTTATATAGAATCCATCCCGGGGCGTTCTATATAGTTATGTATGCAAATACTAACTGGAGCGTACCTTGAGCAGATATGTTGTGACCCGAAAGATGGTGAACTATACCTGATCAGGTTGAAGTCAGGGGAAACCCTGATGGAAGACCGAAGCAGTTCTGACGTGCAAATCGATTGTCAGAATTGGGTATAGGGGCGAAAGACCAATCGAACCATCTAGTAGCTGGTTCCCTCCGAAGTTTCCCTCAGGATAGCTGGTGCAATGAAATATTATATATAATCTTATCTGGTAAAGCGAATGATTAGAGGCCTTAGGGTCGAAACGACCTTAACCTATTCTCAAACTTTAAATGGGTAAAAACCTTATCTTACTTGATGTGAAGATAAAGGATATGATATATTGTGCCCAGTGGGCCACTTTTGGTAAGCAGAACTGGCGCTGTGGGATGAACCAAACGTAATGTTACGGTGCCCAAATTTACAACTCATACTGATACCATGAAAGGCGTTGCTTGCTTAAAACAGCAGGACGGTGGACATGGAAGTCGTAATCCGCTAAGGAGTGTGTAACAACTCACCTGCCGAAGCAACTAGCCCTTAAAATGGATGGCGCTCAAGTTGTATACCTATACATTACCGCTAAAACATATGATTTATTAAATTTATTTAATAAATTTTGAAGTTTTAGTGAGTAGGAGGGTGCAATGGTGTGCATTGAAGTGTTTGGCGTGAGCCTGCATGGAGCCGCCATTGGCACAGATCTTGGTGGTAGTAGCAAATAATCGAATGAGACCTTGGAGGACTGAAGTGGAGAAGGGTTTCGTGTGAACAGTGGTTGATCACGAGTTAGTCGGTCCTAAGTTCAAGGCGAAAGCCGAAAAATGCTAAAGTCATTAAAGATGTTTAATATGTATGTATACATTTGTTTTTATATACTTTAACATTTAATTGAACGAAAGGGAATACGGTTCCAATTCCGTAACCTGTTGAGTATACGTTTGTTATTATAAATGGGCTCTTGCTGCTCATCCTGGCAACAGAAACAACCATAGAGAAGCCGTCGAGAGGTATCGGAAGAGTTTTCTTTTCTGTTTTATAGTCGTACTACCATGGAAGTCTTTCGAAGAGAGATATGGTAGATGGACTAGAAGAGCATGGCATTTACTGCTGTGTCGATATTTTCTCCTCGGACCTTGAAAATCTATGGTGGGGTCACGCAAATTTCTCAACAGGCCGTACCGATATCCGCAGCTGGTCTCCAAGGTGAAAAGCCTCTAGTCGATAGAATAATGTAGGTAAGGGAAGTCGGCAAATTAGATCCGTAACTTCGGGATAAGGATTGGCTCTGAAGATTGAGATAGTCGGGCTTGATTGGGAAGTAATTATAATGGCCTATGTACTCGTTCTGGAGAAACTATGATATAAGCAATTGTATTTGTTCTCCGGATAGAAGTTTACATGGCCAATTACGGATCTTTCTTGCTAATAATTTATAGTGGATTCGTTCATTATAGATTGCTAACGACTATCAATTAACAATTAATTCAGAACTGGCACGGACTTGGGGAATCCGACTGTCTAATTAAAACAAAGCATTGTGATGGCCCTAACGGGTGTTGACACAATGTGATTTCTGCCCAGTGCTCTGAATGTCAAAGTGAAGAAATTCAAGTAAGCGCGGGTAAACGGCGGGAGTAACTATGACTCTCTTAAGGTAGCCAAATGCCTCGTCATCTAATTAGTGACGCGCATGAATGGATTAACGAGATTCCCTCTGTCCCTATCTACTCAGTTGCAGTTGAGCACTCGGTGTGTACGGTCGTGTTATTCGATAGCTGTCTCGCGCGTGTTTTCGTTTTGATAGTCGTTAGCTCGTTTTGCTCCTGCAACTTGGTGGTAGTGCTGGTTGATTAAGTTCCCCGCTGCCACCGCTTGAAAGTCGCGGTTTTTCGCGTTTTTTCGCGGTTTTTCGCGTGTTTTGTGACTTTGTACGATTTTGACAGTGCAAAAACCTTTACACCGCGGTAAAGGTGGACGGACGTAATCGGATCGCAGTGTTTGTGGTCTCGTTGGACGCGCCCCAGTGAGACGCGTATTTTGAGGGGTCAACCGTCAAAATCCGTCGCGATTTACGCGAGTTACGCGCGAAAGATTGTTTCGCGTTGTACGATTTGTGCCAAGTTGGACGTGTCGGCAACGGTACATGGTACGGTTGCTTGTCGACAACGATATTTGTGCTTGCGTTGTGTACTTGTTCGGTGAGTACGATTTTTGCTTGTTGCTGCCCGGTGTTTGTGCACTCAGTGCACGTGGACTCGTGTACATCGCTGCTAAAGTCGGACAACGACCGGTCGTCCAACTAGTCGTCCAACTTGTCGTCCAACTTATCGTCCAACTTGTTGTACGATAAGTTGGAGGTCAACTTTTTGGTCCAACTTGTTGTCCAACTTGTCGTCCAACTTGTCGTCCAACTTGTTGTACGACAGGTTGCACCAACTTTTTGGACTTTTGAGGCGATTGGTTGAACGACTTGGAGTTTTTCAACTTTTTCGAGTGATCTGAGTGTATGAGCACTATGGCCCGCGGCTCGGGAAAAAAGTCGAAGACAGAGACGACTTCTAGTGACGCTGTTGATAAGAGTGCTGATGCTGATAGTCCTCCTCCGAAGAGGAAGGAGGCGGTTGCAAGGCCAGATGGTGACGAAAATTCGACTGATCACTCTGACGATATGTCGGTAAGTAGTGCTGAAACCGAAGTAGGTGCCGCCTGTGGTGGCGCAAGGAAGATGGATGACGACATGAGTTGCAAAACTCTGGAAGGAGCAGCCAAGGTGAGTGTTGGCGCCAGAAAGAAAGATGCTGTCCCTGATGAGATAGCCAAGCTGAAGCAGTTCAGAGCGGGTATTGAGACGGTTTTGCTGGATTCGAACGTCGACTTGGATGCGGTATTGAAGGTTAGTAGTATAATTGCAGGTGCGGAGGAGACAATTATTCGCCTCATAGAGGCGAATGCATGTTTGCGGGGGGAAAACGAGACCCTTAAGGGCCTCGTCCACCGGATGCCGGTAGTGGATGATCGGGCGGCGCCTGCTGCCAAGACTACGAAGCCGGTGAAAGTGTTGTCGGCGTTAGAAAAAGCTGGAGCTGCTGTAGGTCTCAAACTTAAGCCTCGTGAGATAAGGGAAACGTGGTCGGTTGTTGTGAAGGGTGGGGACCACTCCCCAAGAGAAATAGAAAATATAGTCCATACGAAAATCATCCCGAAGTTGACGGATGTAAGAGTACATCATGCTGCCCCTCGGAAAGGTGGTGGGTTAGAAATCAGGCTTCCCTCAAGAGTTGAAACGAAGGACTTTTTGAAGAATGGAAATTTTAAGGAGTTTGGCCTTGAAGCTGAAAGACTGCGTAAAGGGCCGCAGATGGTGCTGAAGAACGTGCATTGTGATATACCGTCCAGTAAGATACTGGACGAAATATATGAAAATAACATGTACGAAAAGATTCCTGATGAGAATTATTACAAGAAGAATCTCAGGATAGCTAGTCGTCCTATAAAACAGGGCCCTGATGCTACGGCGGACGTGGTCCTGGAGGGATCGCCACTGGTGGTAGAGAGGATGGTTGCGCAGGAACGAATTTATGTAGGAAGCCATGCATATCGCGTGATGCTTCGGGAGCCATTCCCAGTATGTTGGCGATGCGTGGGATTCGATCACATCGCGAAAAATTGCAAGTCCACTGAGATCGTCTGCAGACATTGCAGTGGTGAGGGGCATCGTGCCCGTTTCTGTCGAAAGAATCAGCATTGCCGTAACTGTGCGGCAAGAGGACTGGCTGCTGACCATGAAATGTTGTCCTCGGACTGCCCTGTGTACATGAGGAGAGTTGAGCGTGTACAAGCGAGGCATTAGGTGACTGGCTAGGTATGGCGATGCTAATACTTAGCGTCTTCCTATACCTAGGTACGTCTCTGTTGGCATCCCCGTTGCATGGTGGGTAGACTGGTGCTACCCACTTATGTGACTCTACGGGAGATGGTGTATGAATGATGGATGTATGAGATGAGTGAATGGGATGAATGTATATAAATGTGAGTGTGTTTTACCCCTTCCGGATTTGTTGTAGGCCGTAGGTTAGCTTCCATCGGTTAGGTTGCACGGGTGTCACATAAGCCCCGGAGAGCCACTGCCTCAGTGACTCTTCGCGTGACAAAGAGGTTGGCCCCCAAGTGGGAGTATCGTGCTGGCTGTGGTTTCGCGAATAGCGTGGAGTTGCGCTCTATTCAACCGGGTGCCGGGACCCTAGAACGGCAGAGGCAGCCCTCGCATCTAGCAGTATGTTACTGTTACCTCCACACTGCTGGAGTGGGCGCCTGATTGACGTCACAAATTCAATCCGTTGGCCTATTCGCGGCCCGTCTGGTAAGTCTCCACGACAGGTACGGACGTTAAACCCCCCTCGGATATATTCTGTCCCTATCTACTGTCCCGGGTGCCGGGACCCTAGAACGGCAGAGGCAGCCCTCGCATCTAGCAGTATGTTACTGTTACCTCCACACTGCTGGAGTGGGCGCCTGATTGACGTCACAAATTCAATCCGTTGGCCTATTCGCGGCCCGTCTGGTAAGTCTCCACGACAGGTACGGACGTTAAACCCCCCTCGGATATATTCTGTCCCTATCTACTACCCCCGCAGGGGGGTCTGTGTCCGTGTGACACTCAGCTTGGAAGGCTGTTTGTAGTCGGACAGGGATCTTTGGTGACTTACGACACCACGGACCTAGTAGCGCAAGGGGGCCCCTGGTACAGTTGATACGCCATGGCGAGGATCTGTACAAAGACCATTCGGGCGTTAACGGTCCCGTGCTCCTGAGTTATGCACGGGTGGCTCTTGGCGTGCCTACCTCCCCCCATAGTTTGCGGGAGGGAAGCACTAAAGGCCTAGCACGATTTTGATGTCCCCTGGTGGGGGGGTGCATCATACGGAAGTCGTGTGAGCTTCGGAGGTGACGGCTCCGCATGACCCGAGTCAAGAAGGGGCTAGCTAGGGAGAACGGCCTTGGTGGAAAATGCCTACGCGCCTATATCTAGCTAGTTTGTGGATTGATGACCACACTGCCTGAGTCGCATTGCTGACTAGTAAACTGAAGGGGCCGCCTGGATGTGAAAAGCAGCGCTTCGTTGTCTGCACAGACGCGGAGTCACAGGTCCAACGAGCCTGGGGTGTGCATGCCCGAATTCGACGTAAGGCTTAACCAATAGGGGGCCGAAGGAGGATCACACCTGCTATGGAGAAGTCCATAGCGAATAGTGTACTACGGGGATGGGTGTGCCCAGGGGACCATGGTCCTTGCCCATCAAGGTGTTGGACTCGTAGTGGCTGGAGGTTGTTACCCAAGTCATCCAGCTAGTGATGCAATCCCGGGGTTGGATTCCGGATGGTGTGTGCATGCGCCTGATGGAGAAATCTCCGTCTGACAACAACACCTTGTCAGTAAAAAGCCGAAGGTCCAAACTTTTTAGCGGGACCGGGAGATAAAGGCCGAAAGGCTAGGTGCTCCCCTGACGGTATACCTGTAGATGGTTTGCTTGTCCCTATCTACTCAGTTGCAGTTGAGCACTCGGTGTGTACGGTCGTGTTATTCGATAGCTGTCTCGCGCGTGTTTTCGTTTGGATAGTCGTTAGCTCGTTTTGCTCCTGCAACTTGGTGGTAGTGCTGGTTGATTAAGTTCCCCGCTGCCACCGCTTAAAAGTCGCGGTTTTTCGCTGTGATTCCCCGGTGTTGTGATATTTTGGTCGTGACATTTCGGTTTGTTTGTATCGCGGTTTTCGGTGGACGGATCGGTTTGATCTCCGGTTTTTCTCGTGTTGTTCGTTGCAGAATTTCGAGGCGCGCATTTTGGCGTATCGTACGTCAAAATTGGTTGGAAAATAGTCGGGATATTGCGGAAAGATTGTTCTTGCCGTCGTGTTTTGCCTGTCGCCATATAAGAAAATTGTGTCGGTAACGGATTGTGTGAACGGTACGTTGTTATTGACGACGACGGGTCATTGTGCTTGGATGAGTGCACGTGCACTTGGCATAGTGTTTTGTGGCTCGATAGAGCTCGGAGTACATTGTGTAGTGAATAGTGACGTATTACCAGTGAGTTGGAGGGTGGCAACGTATTGTTGCTGCTCACTGCCGAGGGTCGCTGCTTTGCTGCCGCTGCCCGCTGCCAGGAATCGGTTTCGGCGATTTTTCGCTGCCCACACATTGATTTTCGCTGTTTCGCTGCTTCGCTGCCCGGCAGCGCTGCTTTGCTGCCGGCAGCGCTGCTTTGCTGCTTGAACGTTTTTTCGCTGTTTTGCGTTATTTAACGTGAGAATTGCTGTTTTTGTCGATTTTGAGCATATTTGCCATAGTAGTTTGCTGAAGGTAAGTGATTTGCTTATATTTTTGATATTTTGATATATGATGGTGCGAGGAGCACAGAAAAAGAAGAAAACGGAGGCTGCCAACGTAGGCGCCTCCGCGAGCAAGGAACCTGTGAGTGCCCCGTTGAAGAGGAAGGAAACGGCGACTAGCCCGGAGGAAAATGATAGTTGTTCAGAAAGCGAGAGTGATTTCACCGATTGTGATGAACTTACAATCGATGAGTTAATGTCGAATTTAACTGAGACAAGGACTGAAGTTGAGCAGGTATTGGCTACTGCTGGTGTTTCACTCAGCGTATACGTCCAGGTAAGTAAGGTTATTGCGAAGCTAGATCATAGTTTTTTGCGCCTTTTGACTGAGAATGCTTGTTTGAAGATGAAAAATGGGACCCTTGAGAAGCTCATTAGCCGTCAGATCGATAGTGTTAGGGAGAAAGTTGTTGTGTCCACTCAGACGACTCAGACGGATAAACCGAAGGTAGCTTCGAAGAATGCTGTGGTGAGCGCTGCGGCTTTGGCAGGCCTGAAGCCGGTTGAGAAGAAACCGACTGAAACATGGTCGGCCGTTGTTGGTGGATCGGGTTTGAAGACACCTGAGATAGAGAAGATGGTGCGACAGGTAGTTGCGCCGGAATTGGGAGTGAGGGTGCATCAGATTGCGCCCTTGAAGACAGGGAAGGTTGTCATTCGCGTCCCCTCCGAGTTGGAGAGGAAGAAGGTTCTCGAGTCTGGTAAGTTTGCAGAGTGTGGACTTATGGTCGGTGTACCGGGTAAACGTGGCCCCCAGTTGGTCCTTAAAGATGTGAATTGTGCGATAGATACGGATACCCTTATGAAAGAAATGTACGAAAATAACCTTTCAGAGCGGATTAAGTGGGATGAGTACAAGAATGGGATAAGTATCATTAGTCGTCCATTTAGAGAGAGCCCTGATGCTACGGCGGATGTGGTTTTGGAAGCTAAACCAGAAATCGCGCAGGCGATGATTGAACAGGAGCGTATGTATGTAAAGTATTTTTCGTATCGAGTTGTCCTTCGCGAGCCGTTCCCGACTTGCTGGAGGTGTGTCGGGTTTGACCACCTGGCACGGCATTGTAGAGCAAAGGAGATAACTTGTAGTCATTGTAGTGGGGAGGGGCATCGCGCCCGCTCATGCCCGAATGAGGCACATTGCCGCAACTGCGCGGCGAGGGGATTAGAAGCTAATCATGTCCTGAAGTCTTTGTCGTGCCCCGTCTACATGGGGAGGGTTCAGAGGGTTAACGCCCGACACTAGTGATCTGGTGTGAACATATGTGGATGGGGTGCTGCTAATCTACTAGCAGCTACCTTTATTCCGGACGCAAATTGGGACAGTACTTCCACGTCGCAAAATGAGTAGACTAGTGCTACTCATCTTTGCGTTGTACTGGAAGTGCTGTTTCTGACAGCGTTTCGATTGTACTTTTGTAGGATAGTTTTCTTGTTAGGTGCACGGGAGTCGTTCAAAAGCCCCAGAGAGCTACTGCCTCAGTACTCTCTGTACGACTAAGTGGTTGGCCCCCTTGTGGGAGTATCGTGCTGGCTGTGGTTTCGCGAATAGCGTGGAGTT
This sequence comes from Microchrysa polita, assembly GCA_949715475.1. Taxonomy (NCBI): domain Eukaryota; kingdom Metazoa; phylum Arthropoda; class Insecta; order Diptera; family Stratiomyidae; genus Microchrysa; species Microchrysa polita. The sequence continues at coordinate 395,412 of CATIXY010000003.1, forward strand.
GCGCTCTATTCAACCGGGTGCCGGGACCCTAGAACGGCAGAGGCAGACCTCGCATCTAGCAGTATGTTACTGTTACCTCCACACTGCTGGAGTGGGCGCCTGATTGACGTCACAAATTCAATCCGTTGGCCTATTCGTGGCCCGTCTGGTAAGTCTTACGACAGGTACGGACGTTAAACCCCCCCGGACTATTTCTTGTCCCTATCTACTCAGTTGCAATCTAGCAGCCGAACTGTTTGGACGTGCCATCGCGGTAATTCCCTTCGAGTGTTCTACTTTTCGTTCGTTTGCTAGCTTACAACTGTGGTAAGTTGACCACGTGTGCGTCGAGGTAGTGTGTGAGGTGTAATTCCCCGCTACTTCCGCCAGGCGAGTGCGTTCTTCGCGTTTTTTCGCGTTTTCGCGTGTTTTTCGAGTGTTGAATCCTTTACACCGCGGTAAAGGTGGACGGACGTTGTACTTTCGCGGAGTTGTTAGTGTCGTTCGACGCGCCTTTACGAGACGCACATTTTGACGGGTCGTTTATTGAAATCGGTAGGACGATTCAGGAGTTATCGCCGAAAGATACTCCCGCGCGGTGTATTTTTCGTCATTTTGGTCGTGTCGGCAACGGTACTTGGTACTGTTGCTTGTTATTGAAATATTGTGCTAACCGGTCGTCGCGTTGTGCACATTGCCCGTGACGAACGTTTTTACGTGTTGCTACGCGTTGTGCTCGGTGCTTGGACACTTTGGTGCACGTGTACTTTGGTTTTTGGATTTTTGCACTCTTAAGGTGCCCACAGACTTGCAGACTCACCGGAGTCTATTCTTAAGGTGCCCACACACCGGAATTGAGATCGGTGCCGGACTTGAGGACCAACTTGTCGTCCAACTTATCGTCCAATTTGTCGTCCAACTTGTCGTCCAACTTGTTGTACGACAGGTTGCACCAACTTGGACTCGTCGGACGACCGATCTGAGTAAGTTGAAAAATTTGCACAAATTTTTCGAAAAATTTTCTAAGTTATTTACTTACTTAGGGAGGTTTTCGGGAAATTTTTTTCTAAGTTCTCAGAACTTAGAAAAATTTTGAAATTTTGGAACTTAGAAAAATTTTGAAAATAATTTTCAAAAGTCTTTTGGAAGGAAAATTTTTTGAGATTTTTCCCTAAGTATTTTTGATATACTTAGGGGATTTCGAGTAAATATTTTGAAATTTTGTTTAGGAAATTTTGATTATATTGCGTTTGAGGGACTTTATTAACTTTTTGTATGTTGTGTTTCGATGATGTCTAATCAGTCGAAACGCAATAAGAAGTCGGGCGACGAGGGTGGAGGCTACTCCACCGATGCTGACGCGGCTAGGATGCGAGCGCCAGACCCGGTAAGCCCGAGAAGGAAGGGAGCAAAGCCGAGCGCGGAAATTGACGATGACGGCCGGAGTGACTCCACCGTCACTGATTTTATGGAGGTCGCGGGGTGTGAGACGGAACAGGAAGCTGGACCGTCGAAGGGTACGGGCAAAAGGAAGGGGGCTCCCAAAATTGGTGGTGTGAGTGGACACCTTGAGCTCTGCTGCGAGGAAGTGGAGGAGGTACTCCTGGCGGCAAAAGTTGCCGAAGGAGTTATTAGGAAGACAATGAAAATTATTAACCGGCACGCTAAGGGCATCATCTCGCTACATGATAGAGTTAAAGGTGAGAATGAGGGGATTAAGTTGACCCTTCGGTCACCTGCCATGAGAGCAGACCCGAACGCCAGTGCCCCTAAGGCACCGTCCGCGCCTAGTGCGCCTGTAGCGTCGTTTGCGACGGTGGCAGCGGCCTTCCCGCCGCTCCCTGCACCAGTGGTGGAACCGAGACCGACGAGAAAAACGGCTGAAACGTGGGCGGCCATAGTAAGCAGCCAAGGCGAAGGTGTAGCGCCTGCTGAGTTTGCTGCAATGGTGAAGCGCGATGTGGTGCCGACGCTGGGTGTCAGGGTACACCAGGTCACCGCGAGACGGGATGGCAGTGTGACCATTAGGTTTCCTTCTGAGGCTGAGAGGCAGACGGTACTGCAGTCGGCGAAGTTCGTGGAGCGGGGACTCCAGGTTAAGACTGCAGATAAGCTTGGGCCCCAAATTGAGCTGAGGGATGTCAACTGCTGCATCCCTACGGACGAACTAATGCAGGAGATCTATGAAAAGAATTTGACAGGTAAAGTTGAGAGCTATGAGGCGTTCAAAAAGAAAGTCGTGGTCCTTAGCAGACCAATGAAAGCTGGGCCTGATGCCACCTCGAATGTGGTGCTGGAGACAACGCCAGATATAGCTGAGGCCCTGGTGACACAAGATCTGGTCTATATGAAGTGGTTCGCCAGCAGGGCCTTTCTTAGGGACCCATTCCCGGTGTGCTGGCGCTGCGTAGGCTTTGACCATCTGGCGAAGTCCTGCAGAGCCAAGGAAATAATCTGTAGTCGTTGCAGTGGGGAGGGTCACAGGGCCAGAGAATGCAAGAACGAACCACACTGCAGGAACTGTGCATACAGGAGACTTCCTGCAGCCCATGGCTTGAGGTCGCCGACCTGCCCGGTTTATGCGGCAAAGGCGGCGAGTGCTAGTGCAAGACACTAATATGGATGTCCTTATCACACAATTGAATTGTGGGCGGTCGGTCTCCGCTATGCATGAACTTGGGGAAAGGCTCGTGAATAGCGGAGCGTCAATTGCCATCCTGCAGGAGCCCTACATGATCGGCGACCGTGTGGTGGGCCTGCCGGGTGACATGAGATCGTTCTCTTCCCAGGGTGATGGTATGTTGAGAGCGACCGTGGTCGTGTGCGACCTGGCGATGGACTGTGTCCTGGTGAGTAGTATGAGTGGTGAGTATGGAGTATGCGTGAATGTGACTGCCCCTTGGGGCAGTCTGTACTGTGTGAGTGTTTACTGTCCGCCAAGTAGGGATATTGATCCCTACTTGGCGTATCTGGATGAGGTCCTGCTACTGGCTAGCGGAGCACCACTCATCCTTGGTATGGACGCAAATGGAACATCTGCTCTCTGGCACAGCAAAGTGCGTAGACCATGGTCTACACACCCTCGCGACCAGAGAGGAGATGCCCTCGCGGAGTGCCTGCTAGCCAATAGCATGATCGTGCTGAACGAACCGTCTTTGTCATACACGTATGACAAGGACGGTACAGGATGCAATGGTGTGAGTGATATTGATGTCAGTTGTGTGAATGAAGCTGCGATGCAGTATGAGTATGAATGGAAAATAGTGCCCGGCCTCAACATCAGCGACCACAACCTCATTGAAATTCGTATGAGTTTCGGTGGGGCGGTGGCCGCTGGGGTTGACATGCCTGTGGTACCTAAATGGTACACCAGGCATGCAAACTGGGCACTGTTTGAGACTCGGATCTTGCAGGCTTTTCAATGCCGGTCAAGATCCGAGTTTGAGTGCATGAGAATTGAGGAGCAGTGTGCCTTTGTCAATGACTGTTTGAATGAGGTCAACAACGACATGTTTCGGCCCCCTCGCACGAGGAGGCGGAACCATGTCCGATGGTGGACCAGGGAGCTGGATGCCAAGAAGCGCGAGGTAGCTCGGCTTCGGAAGCGTTTTCAGCGAGCCAGAGTTTGCCATCATGCAGACGTAGACCACCATGGTGTCGCGTTTAGGCGGGCGAGGAGTGAATACCACTGCATGATGGCAAAGTGCAAGGAGGATGACTGGAGGCGATTCGTCAGCAGTTCTTCGGAAGACCCCTGGGGAAATGCCTACAGATTCTGTAGAGGTAGACGGGCACGTTGTGAAGTGTCTAGTCTCACTACTGAGACTGGCACAACACATACGTGGAAGGAGAGCATTGAGGTTCTCATGGACAGTTTCTTTCCTGCAGCTGACCCTGTCGATGCTTTGCTTTGTGAGCGAGTTGCAGACGATGGAGAAATTCCTCCTCTGCAACTAGCAGAGATCGAAGCGAGCATCGCCAGGCTCAGGTGCAAGAAGTCACCGGGAATCGATGGAATGACCGGCCAGATGTGTAAAAGCATGTGGCGGGCCGTTCCAGAGTACATGAAGAGCCTCTTTGAATCTTGCTTCCGAGCCCGTACTTTCCCCAGGAGTTGGAAAACCGCGCGGATGGTTGTGCTGCTGAAAGGCCCTGATAAAGTCCGAACCGATCCTTCATCCTATCGAGGCATCAGTCTCCTTCCAGTGCTTGGAAAAGTGCTGGAAAGGATACTGGTGGATAGGATGGAGGACCGGATTGGAGATCGGGTGTCGGACAGACAGTACGGCTTTCGTAAGGGAAGATCTGTTGAGGACGCGCTTCTGTTTGTCCAGGAGGCAGTTAGGACCAGTGGTGCCAAACGAGTCCTTGGAATCTTTGTTGATTTCAAGGGGGCGTTTGACAACCTGCTGTGGAGTGCCGTCTTGCACAAGCTCGAGGCAGCTGGCTGCCCGGAGATAGCTCTATGGAAGAGCTATTTTTCGGACAGAGTGTCCTTGGTGGTAGGAAATGATGACCTCATTCAGAAGTCTGCGATGCGAGGATGCCCGCAGGGCTCCATCGTTGGTCCATTCGTATGGAATTTTATGATGGATGACCTGCTGGCATCCTTGCAGCCCCTGGTGAAGTGTTGCGCCTACGCCGACGATCTTCTCCTCCTAGTGGAGGGAGAGACGCGGCTGGCGCTTGAGGAGAAGGGCTCCCAACTCATGGAAATTGTCCATGGGTGGGGAGCCCGGGTGGGCGTTGAAGTGTCAACCCGGAAAACGACGATAATGATGCTGAAAAGCACATTATCGTCGAGCCGGCCCCCGATAGTTCGGATGGGTAGAGACTCTCTCAAGTATCGGAAGCAAGTCCGGTACTTGGGAGTGTCTTACGGTGAACGGCTGACACTTCAACCCCACTTTGAGGGGCTGAAGGCACGCTTGCTGTGTTTGGTAGGTATGCTGAAGCGTGTCATGCGCAGAGACTGGGGACTAGGTCGGCGTGCAGTCCGCCAGATCTACGGTTCACTACTGGTTGCATGTGCAACTTTTGGTGCCGCAGTTCTGATGGACTGGGCGTCATCTGTCCGTGGATCTCGGCAACTTGGCACGCTTCAGCGTATTATGATGTATGCGTGTATACCTGTGTGTCGGACAGTTTCGACTGCCGCCATGCAGGTATTGATGGGTGTTCCCCCTCTTGATCTGGAGGTTGTTCGACGTGGAACAGCCTTCCACATCAGGAGGGGGTTGTCGTTGCCTGAATGTTCGCATGTGAGTGATCAAAGTGTGTCCGGGAGAACTCAGCGTTCTGTCGCTGAGCTCCTGGATGACTGTGTCCTGTCTAGATGGCAATCTAGATGGGAACAGTCCGTCGTCGGTAGGGTGACATTCGAGTACATCAAGGATGTCCGTGCTGCCCGAGGAAACCTAGACTTAGACTTTAATCTAAGTCTAGGTTTCCTGATCACGGGACACGGCTCCTTGAACTGGAAGCTTGTCCAGCTTGGGTTAGCCAGAGATGCCTCCTGTCCGTGCTGCGGTGCGGATGAGGAGGACTGGCTGCACGTGTTGGTGCTCTGCCCAAGGTACTCGGATGTCCGAGACCTGCAATCGTTTGGGATTGTCCTGAATAATGGTGCCGTCGACGTCACGGAGTGTTTGTGGGGAAGGGAACGAGTTCGACGACTGAATGCCTTCGCTAAGGAGGCTTTCAGCCGTCGGGCCGCCGACCGCCGACGGTTGGATTGAGCGTTGGAATCCATAGTGGTGTCTTGTACTAGCGGTAGGTAGGTAGGTGCACGGGAGTCACTAAAGCCCCAGGGAGATACTGCCTTCAGTACTCCCTGCAGTGACAAAGAGGTTGGCCCCCTAGTGGGAGTATCGTGCTGGCTGTGGTTTCGCGAATAGCGTGGAGTTGCGCTTATCAACCGGGTGCCGGGACCCTAGAACGGCAGAGGCAGCCCTCGCATCTAGCAGTATGTTACTGTTACCTCCACACTGCTGGAGTGGGCGCCTGATTGACGTCACAAATTCAATCCGTTGGCCTATTCGCGGCCCGTCTGGTAAGTCTCCACGACAGGTACGGACGTTAAACCCCCTAGGATATATGTCCCTATCTACTCAGTTGCAATCGAGCACTCGGACCGAGCAGTCGTGTTTTCGCTAGTCCATCCCGTGTATTTTCGCTTGTTTGTTTTCCGGTTGCAACTGTGGTAAGCTGACCACGAGTGCGTTGAGGTAGTGCGTGAGGTGAAATTCCCCGCTACTTCCGCAAAGGAGTTCGCGTTTTTTCGCGATTTTTCGCGTGTTTTGTGACTTTGTACGATTTTGACAGTGCAAAAACCTTTACACCGCGGTAAAGGTGGACGGACGTAATCGGATCGCAGTGTTTGTGGTCTCGTTGGACGCGCCCCAGTGAGACGCGTATTTTGAGGGGTCAACCGTCAAAATCCGTCGCGATTTACGCGAGTTACGCGCGAAAGATTGTTTCGCGTTGTACGATTTGTGCCAAGTTGGACGTGTCGGCAACGGTACATGGTACGGTTGCTTGTCGACAACGATATTTGTGCTTGCGTTGTGTACTTGTTCGGTGAGTACGATTTTTGCTTGTTGCTGCCCGGTGTTTGTGCACTCAGTGCACGTGGACTCGTGTACATCGCTGCTAAAGTCGGACAACGACCGGTCGTCCAACTAGTCGTCCAACTTGTCGTCCAACTTATCGTCCAACTTGTTGTACGATAAGTTGGAGGTCAACTTTTTGGTCCAACTTGTTGTCCAACTTGTCGTCCAACTTGTCGTCCAACTTGTTGTACGACAGGTTGCACCAACTTTTTGGACTTTTGAGGCGATTGGTTGAACGACTTGGAGTTTTTCAACTTTTTCGAGTGATCTGAGTGTATGAGCACTATGGCCCGCGGCTCGGGAAAAAAGTCGAAGACAGAGACGACTTCTAGTGACGCTGTTGATAAGAGTGCTGATGCTGATAGTCCTCCTCCGAAGAGGAAGGAGGCGGTTGCAAGGCCAGATGGTGACGAAAATTCGACTGATCACTCTGACGATATGTCGGTAAGTAGTGCTGAAACCGAAGTAGGTGCCGCCTGTGGTGGCGCAAGGAAGATGGATGACGACATGAGTTGCAAAACTCTGGAAGGAGCAGCCAAGGTGAGTGTTGGCGCCAGAAAGAAAGATGCTGTCCCTGATGAGATAGCCAAGCTGAAGCAGTTCAGAGCGGGTATTGAGACGGTTTTGCTGGATTCGAACGTCGACTTGGATGCGGTATTGAAGGTTAGTAGTATAATTGCAGGTGCGGAGGAGACAATTATTCGCCTCATAGAGGCGAATGCATGTTTGCGGGGGGAAAACGAGACCCTTAAGGGCCTCGTCCACCGGATGCCGGTAGTGGATGATCGGGCGGCGCCTGCTGCCAAGACTACGAAGCCGGTGAAAGTGTTGTCGGCGTTAGAAAAAGCTGGAGCTGCTGTAGGTCTCAAACTTAAGCCTCGTGAGATAAGGGAAACGTGGTCGGTTGTTGTGAAGGGTGGGGACCACTCCCCAAGAGAAATAGAAAATATAGTCCATACGAAAATCATCCCGAAGTTGACGGATGTAAGAGTACATCATGCTGCCCCTCGGAAAGGTGGTGGGTTAGAAATCAGGCTTCCCTCAAGAGTTGAAACGAAGGACTTTTTGAAGAATGGAAATTTTAAGGAGTTTGGCCTTGAAGCTGAAAGACTGCGTAAAGGGCCGCAGATGGTGCTGAAGAACGTGCATTGTGATATACCGTCCAGTAAGATACTGGACGAAATATATGAAAATAACATGTACGAAAAGATTCCTGATGAGAATTATTACAAGAAGAATCTCAGGATAGCTAGTCGTCCTATAAAACAGGGCCCTGATGCTACGGCGGACGTGGTCCTGGAGGGATCGCCACTGGTGGTAGAGAGGATGGTTGCGCAGGAACGAATTTATGTAGGAAGCCATGCATATCGCGTGATGCTTCGGGAGCCATTCCCAGTATGTTGGCGATGCGTGGGATTCGATCACATCGCGAAAAATTGCAAGTCCACTGAGATCGTCTGCAGACATTGCAGTGGTGAGGGGCATCGTGCCCGTTTCTGTCGAAAGAATCAGCATTGCCGTAACTGTGCGGCAAGAGGACTGGCTGCTGACCATGAAATGTTGTCCTCGGACTGCCCTGTGTACATGAGGAGAGTTGAGCGTGTACAAGCGAGGCATTAGGTGACTGGCTAGGTATGGCGATGCTAATACTTAGCGTCTTCCTATACCTAGGTACGTCTCTGTTGGCATCCCCGTTGCATGGTGGGTAGACTGGTGCTACCCACTTATGTGACTCTACGGGAGATGGTGTATGAATGATGGATGTATGAGATGAGTGAATGGGATGAATGTATATAAATGTGAGTGTGTTTTACCCCTTCCGGATTTGTTGTAGGCCGTAGGTTAGCTTCCATCGGTTAGGTTGCACGGGTGTCACATAAGCCCCGGAGAGCCACTGCCTCAGTGACTCTTCGCGTGACAAAGAGGTTGGCCCCCAAGTGGGAGTATCGTGCTGGCTGTGGTTTCGCGAATAGCGTGGAGTTGCGCTCTATTCAACCGGGTGCCGGGACCCTAGAACGGCAGAGGCAGCCCTCGCATCTAGCAGTATGTTACTGTTACCTCCACACTGCTGGAGTGGGCGCCTGATTGACGTCACAAATTCAATCCGTTGGCCTATTCGCGGCCCGTCTGGTAAGTCTCCACGACAGGTACGGACGTTAAACCCCCCTCGGATATATTCTGTCCCTATCTACTCCCCGCAGGGGGGTCTGTGTCCGTGTGACACTCAGCTTGGAAGGCTGTTTGTAGTCGGACAGGGATCTTTGGTGACTTACGACACCACGGACCTAGTAGCGCAAGGGGGCCCCTGGTACAGTTGATACGCCATGGCGAGGATCTGTACAAAGACCATTCGGGCGTTAACGGTCCCGTGCTCCTGAGTTATGCACGGGTGGCTCTTGGCGTGCCTACCTCCCCCCATAGTTTGCGGGAGGGAAGCACTAAAGGCCTAGCACGATTTTGATGTCCCCTGGTGGGGGGGTGCATCATACGGAAGTCGTGTGAGCTTCGGAGGTGACGGCTCCGCATGACCCGAGTCAAGAAGGGGCTAGCTAGGGAGAACGGCCTTGGTGGAAAATGCCTACGCGCCTATATCTAGCTAGTTTGTGGATTGATGACCACACTGCCTGAGTCGCATTGCTGACTAGTAAACTGAAGGGGCCGCCTGGATGTGAAAAGCAGCGCTTCGTTGTCTGCACAGACGCGGAGTCACAGGTCCAACGAGCCTGGGGTGTGCATGCCCGAATTCGACGTAAGGCTTAACCAATAGGGGGCCGAAGGAGGATCACACCTGCTATGGAGAAGTCCATAGCGAATAGTGTACTACGGGGATGGGTGTGCCCAGGGGACCATGGTCCTTGCCCATCAAGGTGTTGGACTCGTAGTGGCTGGAGGTTGTTACCCAAGTCATCCAGCTAGTGATGCAATCCCGGGGTTGGATTCCGGATGGTGTGTGCATGCGCCTGATGGAGAAATCTCCGTCTGACAACAACACCTTGTCAGTAAAAAGCCGAAGGTCCAAACTTTTTAGCGGGACCGGGAGATAAAGGCCGAAAGGCTAGGTGCTCCCCTGACGGTATACCTGTAGATGGTTTGCTTGTCCCTATCTACTCCCCGCAGGGGGGTCTGTGTCCGTGTGACACTCAGCTTGGAAGGCTGTTTGTAGTCGGACAGGGATCTTTGGTGACTTACGACACCACGGACCTAGTAGCGCAAGGGGGCCCCTGGTACAGTTGATACGCCATGGCGAGGATCTGTACAAAGACCATTCGGGCGTTAACGGTCCCGTGCTCCTGAGTTATGCACGGGTGGCTCTTGGCGTGCCTACCTCCCCCCATAGTTTGCGGGAGGGAAGCACTAAAGGCCTAGCACGATTTTGATGTCCCCTGGTGGGGGGGTGCATCATACGGAAGTCGTGTGAGCTTCGGAGGTGACGGCTCCGCATGACCCGAGTCAAGAAGGGGCTAGCTAGGGAGAACGGCCTTGGTGGAAAATGCCTACGCGCCTATATCTAGCTAGTTTGTGGATTGATGACCACACTGCCTGAGTCGCATTGCTGACTAGTAAACTGAAGGGGCCGCCTGGATGTGAAAAGCAGCGCTTCGTTGTCTGCACAGACGCGGAGTCACAGGTCCAACGAGCCTGGGGTGTGCATGCCCGAATTCGACGTAAGGCTTAACCAATAGGGGGCCGAAGGAGGATCACACCTGCTATGGAGAAGTCCATAGCGAATAGTGTACTACGGGGATGGGTGTGCCCAGGGGACCATGGTCCTTGCCCATCAAGGTGTTGGACTCGTAGTGGCTGGAGGTTGTTACCCAAGTCATCCAGCTAGTGATGCAATCCCGGGGTTGGATTCCGGATGGTGTGTGCATGCGCCTGATGGAGAAATCTCCGTCTGACAACAACACCTTGTCAGTAAAAAGCCGAAGGTCCAAACTTTTTAGCGGGACCGGGAGATAAAGGCCGAAAGGCTAGGTGCTCCCCTGACGGTATACCTGTAGATGGTTTGCTTGTCCCTATCTACTTCCCGCAGGGGGAGTGTGTTCATGTGACACACATATTTGGTGAGTTGCGACACCACGGACCCGAGCAGCGCAGGGAGGCCCCTGGTATGGTTGATACGCCATGGCGTGGATCTGTACAAAAGACCTTCGGGAGTTGACGGTCCCGAGCTCCCGAGCTCGTCATGTATGGGTGACACAGCATAGCTTGACTTTTTCCCTATTCCTTCAAAAAGTCAGCTATACAAGCTCACACGACGCAGTGCTTCCTCGTAGGGGAGAAACCACATATAAGCGTACGTGTCTAGTCTCGGAGTTGGCGGCTTCGCAGAACCCAAGCCTCGAAGGGGCCAGTTAGGGAGAATGGCCTTTGCGCCTATACCTAGCTGGCTTGTGGATTGATGACCACACGGCCCGAATCAAATTGCTGCTTAGTAAACGGATGGGGGCCACCCCTATGTGAACGGTAGCGCTACGAGTCTGCTTTAAGCAGACGAGTAGTAAACAGGCATAACGATCCTGCGGAGGCATCCGAATTCGTTAGGACTTCCGAAAGGGGGCCAAAGGAGGATCACACCTGCTATAGAGAAATCTTTAGCGAATAGTGTACCTCGGGGATGGGCGTGCCCAGGGGACCATGGTCCCTACCCATCAAGGCGTTGGTCTCGAGGGGGTTTGTGGTGTTCGACAAGTCGACCAGCTAGAGTCGCAACCTGAGGTGAGGTTCCAAAGGGAGGCATCCCGGCGGTAAAACTCCATTCCGGCTTTAAGCCGGATAAAATAAAATGTCTTCCTGCGGGGGGAGGTATGGCCCATGGCTTAGATACTCTTTTAGACATGTGTAGTAGATCACTCATCAGTGTCCCTATCTACTCAGTTGCAGTTGAGCACTCGGTGTGTACGGTCGTGTTATTCGATAGCTGTCTCGCGCGTGTTTTCGTTTTGATAGTCGTTAGCTCGTTTTGCTCCTGCAACTTGGTGGTAGTGCTGGTTGATTAAGTTCCCCGCTGCCACCGCTTGAAAGTCGCGGTTTTTTCGCGTTTTTTCGCGGTTATTCGCGTGTTTTTGACAGTTGGTACGTTTTGGACAGTGCAAAAACCTTTACATCGTGGTAAAGGTTGACGGACGTCATTGGATCGCAGTGTTTGTGGTCTTGTTGGACGCGCCCCAGTGTGACGCGTATTTTGAGGGGTCATCCTCCAAAATCCGTCGCGGTTTTTCGCGTGTTTTGTTGACATTTTCGGTTTTTGACAGTGTAAAACTTTTACACTGCCGTAAAGGTGGACGGACGTCATCGGATCCCATCGTGTGTGGTCTTGTTGGACGCGCCCCAGTGAGACGCGTGTTTTGAGGGGTCAACCTTCAAAATCCGTCGTGATTTACGCGAGTTACGCGCGAAAGATTCTTTCGCGTTGTACGATTTGTGCGAAGTTGGACGTGTCGGCAACTGTAAATGATACGGTTGCTTGATGACAACGATATTTGTGCTTGCGTTGTGTGCATTTTCGGTGAGTACGATTTTTGCTTGTTGCTACCCGGTGTTTGTGCACTCAGTGCACGTGGACTCGTGTATATCGCTGCTAAAGTTGGACAACGACCGGTCGTCCAACCAGTCGTCCAACTTGTCGTCCAACTTGTTGTACGACAGGTTGCACCAACTTTTTGGACTTTTGAGGCGATTGGTTGAACGACTTGGAGTTTTTCAACTTTTTCGAGTGATCTGAGTGAGTCATGAGCACTATGGCCCGCGGCTCGGGAAAAAAGTCGAAGACAGAGACGGCTCCGAGTGACGTTGTGGATGTTGATAGTCCTCCGCCGAGGAGGAAGGAGGCGGTTGCTAGGCCAGATGGTGATGAAAGTACGACTGACCCCTCTGAGGACATGCCGTTGGTGAGTAGCGTTGCGACTGAAGCTGGTGGTGCTGCAAGGAAGTTGGACTCGGGTAAGAGTCAGGAAGAATCGAATAAGGTTAGTGTTTTGTGCAGGAAGAATCGAATAAGGTTAGTGGTTTTGTGGCTGAAGAGATTGTGAAGTTGAAGGAGGTCAGAGCCGGTATTGAGTCGGTTCTTAGTAGCGAAAATGTTGGACTGGATGCTGCTTTAAAGGTAAGCAGGATTATCGCTATGGCTGAGGAAACGATTATTCGCCTGATAGCAACAAATGCAGTTTTGAGTGGGGAAAACAATATCCTCAGGGGCCTCGTTCGGTCACCGGTAGAGAATCTGAATGAACGGGCGGCACCTGCTGCCAAGACTACGAAGCCGGAAACTCCGAAGGTGAAAGTGATGTCGGCGTTAGAAAAAGCTGGAGCTCTTGTAGGTCTCAAAGTTGCGCCTTGTCAGCCAAGGGAAACGTGGTCGGTGGTTGTTAAGGGTGGGGACTACTCCCCAATGGAAATTGAAAAGATAGTCCATGCGAAAATCATGACGAAGATGACTGATGTAAGATTGCATCATGTTGCCCCTCGGAAAGGTGGTGGGTTAGAAATCAGGCTTCCCTCAAGAGATGAAACGAAGGACTTTTTGAAGAAGGGAAATTTTAAGGAGTTTGGCCTTGAAGCTGAAAGACTGCGTAAATGGCCGCAGATGGTGCTGAAGAACGTGCATTGTCATATACCGTCCAGTAAGATACTGGACGAAATATATGACAATAACATGCACGAAAATGTTCCTGATGAGATCTATTACAAGAAGAATATCAGGGTAGTTAGTCGTCCTATAAAACAGGGCCCTGACGCTACGGCGGACGTGGTCCTGGAGGGATCGCCATTGTTGGTAGAGAGGATGGTTGTGCAGGAACGAATTTATGTAGAAAGCCATGCATATCGAGTGATGCTTCGGGAGCCGTTCCCAGTATGTTGGCGATGTGTGGGATTCGATCACATCGCGAAAAACTGCAAGTCCACTGAGATCGTCTGCAGACATTGCAGTGGTGAGGGGCACCGTGCCCGTTCCTGTCGAAATGATCAGCATTGCCGTAACTGTGCGGCAAGAGGACTGGCTGCTGACCACGAAATGTTGTCCCTGGACTGCCCTGTGTACATGGGGAGAGTTAAACGTATACAAGCGAGGCACTAGGTGATGGCTCGGTATGGCGATGCTATTATGTAGCGTCTCCCTATACCTAGGTATTGCTCTGTTGACATCTCCATTGCATGGTGGGTAGACTGGTGCTACCCACTTATGTGACCTTGGAGATGGTGTATGCTAGGATGTATGTATGAGATGAGTGGATGAGATGAGTGGATGAGATGAAGGGATGTGAATGTAAGTATGTCTTACCTCTGATTGATTGCTGTAGGTTAGTTTTTAATGTTAGGTGCACGGGTGTCGTGTAAGCCCCGGGGAATCACTGCCTTCAGTGACCCTCGTACGACAAAGAGGTTGGCCCCCTAGTGGGAGTATCGTGCTGGCTGTGGTTTCGCGAATAGCGTGGAGTTGCGCTCTATTCAACCGGGTGCCGGGACCCTAGAACGGCAGAGGCAGCCCTCGCATCTAGCAGTATGTTACTGTTACCTCCACACTGCTGGAGTGGGCGCCTGATTGACGTCACAAATTCAATCCGTTGGCCTATTCGCGGCCCGTCTGGTAAGTCTCCACGACAGGTACGGACGTTAAACCCCCTAGGATATATGTCCCTATCTACTCAGTTGCAATCGAGCACTCGGACCGAGCAGTCGTGTTTTCGCTAGTCCATCCCGTGTATTTTCGCTTGTTTGTTTTCCGGTTGCAACTGTGGTAAGCTGACCACGAGTGCGTTGAGGTAGTGCGTGAGGTGAAATTCCCCGCTACTTCCGCAAAGGAGTTCGCGTTTTTTCGCGATTTTTCGCGTGTTTTGTGACTTTGTACGATTTTGACAGTGCAAAAACCTTTACACCGCGGTAAAGGTGGACGGACGTAATCGGATCGCAGTGTTTGTGGTCTCGTTGGACGCGCCCCAGTGAGACGCGTATTTTGAGGGGTCAACCGTCAAAATCCGTCGCGATTTACGCGAGTTACGCGCGAAAGATTGTTTCGCGTTGTACGATTTGTGCCAAGTTGGACGTGTCGGCAACGGTACATGGTACGGTTGCTTGTCGACAACGATATTTGTGCTTGCGTTGTGTACTTGTTCGGTGAGTACGATTTTTGCTTGTTGCTGCCCGGTGTTTGTGCACTCAGTGCACGTGGACTCGTGTACATCGCTGCTAAAGTCGGACAACGACCGGTCGTCCAACTAGTCGTCCAACTTGTCGTCCAACTTATCGTCCAACTTGTTGTACGATAAGTTGGAGGTCAACTTTTTGGTCCAACTTGTTGTCCAACTTGTCGTCCAACTTGTCGTCCAACTTGTTGTACGACAGGTTGCACCAACTTTTTGGACTTTTGAGGCGATTGGTTGAACGACTTGGAGTTTTTCAACTTTTTCGAGTGATCTGAGTGTATGAGCACTATGGCCCGCGGCTCGGGAAAAAAGTCGAAGACAGAGACGACTTCTAGTGACGCTGTTGATAAGAGTGCTGATGCTGATAGTCCTCCTCCGAAGAGGAAGGAGGCGGTTGCAAGGCCAGATGGTGACGAAAATTCGACTGATCACTCTGACGATATGTCGGTAAGTAGTGCTGAAACCGAAGTAGGTGCCGCCTGTGGTGGCGCAAGGAAGATGGATGACGACATGAGTTGCAAAACTCTGGAAGGAGCAGCCAAGGTGAGTGTTGGCGCCAGAAAGAAAGATGCTGTCCCTGATGAGATAGCCAAGCTGAAGCAGTTCAGAGCGGGTATTGAGACGGTTTTGCTGGATTCGAACGTCGACTTGGATGCGGTATTGAAGGTTAGTAGTATAATTGCAGGTGCGGAGGAGACAATTATTCGCCTCATAGAGGCGAATGCATGTTTGCGGGGGGAAAACGAGACCCTTAAGGGCCTCGTCCACCGGATGCCGGTAGTGGATGATCGGGCGGCGCCTGCTGCCAAGACTACGAAGCCGGTGAAAGTGTTGTCGGCGTTAGAAAAAGCTGGAGCTGCTGTAGGTCTCAAACTTAAGCCTCGTGAGATAAGGGAAACGTGGTCGGTTGTTGTGAAGGGTGGGGACCACTCCCCAAGAGAAATAGAAAATATAGTCCATACGAAAATCATCCCGAAGTTGACGGATGTAAGAGTACATCATGCTGCCCCTCGGAAAGGTGGTGGGTTAGAAATCAGGCTTCCCTCAAGAGTTGAAACGAAGGACTTTTTGAAGAATGGAAATTTTAAGGAGTTTGGCCTTGAAGCTGAAAGACTGCGTAAAGGGCCGCAGATGGTGCTGAAGAACGTGCATTGTGATATACCGTCCAGTAAGATACTGGACGAAATATATGAAAATAACATGTACGAAAAGATTCCTGATGAGAATTATTACAAGAAGAATCTCAGGATAGCTAGTCGTCCTATAAAACAGGGCCCTGATGCTACGGCGGACGTGGTCCTGGAGGGATCGCCACTGGTGGTAGAGAGGATGGTTGCGCAGGAACGAATTTATGTAGGAAGCCATGCATATCGCGTGATGCTTCGGGAGCCATTCCCAGTATGTTGGCGATGCGTGGGATTCGATCACATCGCGAAAAATTGCAAGTCCACTGAGATCGTCTGCAGACATTGCAGTGGTGAGGGGCATCGTGCCCGTTTCTGTCGAAAGAATCAGCATTGCCGTAACTGTGCGGCAAGAGGACTGGCTGCTGACCATGAAATGTTGTCCTCGGACTGCCCTGTGTACATGAGGAGAGTTGAGCGTGTACAAGCGAGGCATTAGGTGACTGGCTAGGTATGGCGATGCTAATACTTAGCGTCTTCCTATACCTAGGTACGTCTCTGTTGGCATCCCCGTTGCATGGTGGGTAGACTGGTGCTACCCACTTATGTGACTCTACGGGAGATGGTGTATGAATGATGGATGTATGAGATGAGTGAATGGGATGAATGTATATAAATGTGAGTGTGTTTTACCCCTTCCGGATTTGTTGTAGGCCGTAGGTTAGCTTCCATCGGTTAGGTTGCACGGGTGTCACATAAGCCCCGGAGAGCCACTGCCTCAGTGACTCTTCGCGTGACAAAGAGGTTGGCCCCCAAGTGGGAGTATCGTGCTGGCTGTGGTTTCGCGAATAGCGTGGAGTTGCGCTCTATTCAACCGGGTGCCGGGACCCTAGAACGGCAGAGGCAGCCCTCGCATCTAGCAGTATGTTACTGTTACCTCCACACTGCTGGAGTGGGCGCCTGATTGACGTCACAAATTCAATCCGTTGGCCTATTCGCGGCCCGTCTGGTAAGTCTCCACGACAGGTACGGACGTTAAACCCCCCTCGGATATATTCTGTCCCTATCTACTGTTGCAATCGAGCTCTCGTCGAGGACGGTCGCATGTACGGAACGATTTTATCTGTCGTGTACGGTCATATCGTGTATCTTTTTGCGCAGCATATATCGTGTATCTTTTTGCAAGTTACGTATCGTAGCAATGTATTGCGGTATTAACGTGTCGCGATCTTTGTTTCGGGTGTGATTTTGTGAAGGTACGAATTTATTGAGGAAATCGAAATTTTGAAGATATAGGCTTCAATCGTGTGTTTATTCAATTAAAATAATCGAATTTTTGGATCGGATCAAATGTGCGTGTGAGCCTTGTTTGTGCGTGCCCAAATTTGATTTATTCTGGAGGAAATAAATATTTTGAAGAAAGAACTTCAACAGTGTGTGTGTATGAAATTAAGCCCATCTGTCGAAACTGTCTGGTTACTGAGAATATTTGTGAGTGATTTTGTTTGGAAGCCCGAATTTGATTTATTTTTGAGCAAATTAATGTCTTGGAGAAAGGACTTCAACTGTGTTTGTGAATGAAATTAAGTTGTGTTTTATTTAACTCTGGCTGATAAAGAGAGTAATTAAAGTGCAATTTTACAAAGTGATTTTGTGTGTGTTGGAGCTGCTGACATTATTGTGGATTATTTGGATAGTTCCAGACTGGTAGTGTATGTACACACTACAATTGTAAGTCGTTATTATTATTATTTATTTTCTTTTTGATTACTATTTTTTTCCTTTTGATTAAATATTTATTTTATTATTAAATTTATATTTGGTTAAAATTGGGAAAATGGTCAGGAAAGGTAGGAATAAACCCAGGGAGGCTCGACTTAGGAGCAGCGAAGTGGTTTACACCTGTAGCGGGGAGGAAACTATGGGGGATGATGGTGACTTTGATCCGGGGTCTGAGAGGGTTGATTTGCGGGCTAAAATGATAGATATGAGGCGGAATATAGGGCCAACTGAAAGTTCGAGTGAGTCCAATGAAACGGATCATGAAATGGAGGTTGATCCTAGAAAGGGGACTAAGAGGACATCGAGGACTGATTCATCGGAGGTTGAAACTAAGAAGACGAGGGCTACCACCGCAGGAGAGGGAAAAAATAAAATTGGTATTAGTAATGCACCAATCTTGGAAGAAAAGTCAACTGTTAAGGTCCGGAAAACCGTTAAGCAAACCACCCAAAATGATAGCGGAAATGCAGATCAAAAAATTATGAAGGCCTTAGCGAAAATTGGCCAAATATGCTCCAGTAACAGAGGGAAAATTGGTGAACTAATCTCTGCGGCCATTGAATCGCAGATAGAGTTAGCAAGGGCGAATTTGTTGAATATTGTTCGGGAAAATAGTATTTTAACTGGTAGAATACAGGGTTTAGAAAAAGCCATGACGGAGAAAAAGATTGTTTCATCTGAGGTCGTATCTAAAAAACCAGTACAACCATTTAAAGTTAAGGAAAATACGTATGCTAGTGTGGCTTCAGCAGCAAGGAATCATGACCAACAACTGCAGCCAAAAATGCAATGGAGCACTGTCCTCTCGAAGAATGCCAAAAAAGTGGCGAAAATCTCGAGGAAAGTGGAACCCGTCCACACAGTGAAAATTGTTCCAAGTAATATGGCACAAAACATAGATGAAACAAAAGGAAAATTATTTCGAAGTGTTGACCCTGCTAAGGCACAAATAAAGATTAAAAAACTGCGAGAATCTGGAAACAGCATTATCATTGAGGCAGCAACAAAAGCAGATGCGGAAGCTATACTAAAAAACAAGGAAATTGAAAAAGCTGGACTGGTTGCAACAAATGACTTGAAAAACAACCCAAGGATCGTTATTAAAGGGATAGATCGGAGCATGCAGCCACAGGAATTAGAAGAAACTTTGAAAAAACAGAATTTTGAGCACAACAAGGAATTCTACGCTAAACCTAGTTACAGAACAGGCAGAAAGGACATTAAAACGGTTAGTTGGGTGTTTGAAGTTAATCCCCAAACAAGGAAGTTACTCTTGGAAAAGAACAAAGTATACATCGGATGGAGTTCCTGTTTTGTGGACGATGCAACGGAAGTTACGCGTTGCTATAAATGTCAACAGTATGGTCACGTTGCAAAGCACTGCAAGTCAGAGGAAACATGCTCGCACTGCGGAAAGGACAATCATGGATACAGTAGCTGCCCAAACAAAGGAAAAGCCCCAACCTGTGCTAATTGCTTGAGAAGTGGAAAGAACCCGAATCATTCAGCACACAGTAATAAATGCCCCTCATATAAAGCTAGTTTTGAATGGAAGGTCGCCCGTACAAATTATGATTAGTAATAATTTAAGAATTTTTCAGGTGAATATGCAGAGATCCCGTACAGTATCAGACGAAATAAGGAATTTGCTTAGTAAAGAAACGGTGGATATTATAATAGCGCAGGAGCCATATACACATAAGCGAAAAATTGCTTCTCTGGGATGTTCAACGGTAGTGCTAACTGCGGAAAAACAAGGAGAGACACCTCAAGCAGCCATCTTATTTAAGCGAAACAAATTTACGGCCATTAACTTGACTCATTTGGGAAATAGTCATTGTGTTGTTGCGGAAATACGGGGGAGTTTTGGCACTTTGTATCTGGCATCACTTTATTTCCAGTACTCTGATGACATTGAGTCGCATCTTCTACAACTTGATGTTACACTTGATGCATTAAGAGGGAAATCTGTGATGATTGGAATCGATGCGAATGCCAGTTCTCCTCTTTGGGATCCAACATGCCTCACAAGGTCTGTATCCAGAAGGAGTCAGGAACGTGGCTGGAGATTTGAAGAGCTCATTATGAGAAGAAGCTTAAATGTAATAAATGACATGAGTCAATTGCCTACTTTCAGAGGAAATACAGCTGGAAAAGAATCCTACATAGATGTCACGTTAACTTCGGACTATAGGACAGCGCAAAAAATAAGGAGTTGGACGGTAAAAGATGACCTAACATCAAGTGACCATAGAGTCATAGACATCCTCTTAGCGACGGAAGTGAACGAAACTGAACGGATAGAAAGACGCAATAGATTTAATGTGCGGAAAGCAAATTGGAGGATGTTTGAAAGAAAACTGGATGAAAGAATAAATTCAAACAATGCGCTCTCAGGAAACCCCCAAACTACAGCGGAAGAAATTGCAACTGAGCTACATAATTGTATTATAGCAGCATGCGAAGAAGCAATCCCAAGGAAAGAACACCATCGCAAAGAAGCACCTGGCTGGACCCAAGAGGTAATTAACAAAAAGAAAAGAGCCTATAAAGCGAGAAGAATACTTACTGCAACGTCGGACCCCACAGTAAGAGAAATTAAATTAGCAGAATATCGACAGGCTAGAAAAGAATACAAACAATCGCTCAGGAATGCAAAGCAAAAAAGCTGGAATAAGCTAGTAACGGAAACGGATTACACGAACCCATGGGGGATTCCATATAAATCAGCAGTAGGTAAATTAAGGCATGAAGAGGTATTAAGCTCTCTCCGAAATGGAGACAATTATACTTGTACTTGGGAGGACACTGCGATGATATTATTAGAGGCTCTGGTTCCAGATGATAATGCTGAAATGGATAATGAATGGCAACAACAACTACGTGATGAAGCTGAAAATATTGAAATATATAATGACATCGGTGAGATTACAGAAAACATGTTTTCCCGAGAAGATCTAGAAGAGGCGGTAAGACACATGAAAAATGACAAAGCACCCGGCTTGGATGAAATAGAAGTCGAAGTGATGAAGAAAGTCACACAAACACAGCCAGAGATATTGCTACGGATGTATAATGCATGCTTACAGGAAGGAGTTTTCCCTCATCAATGGAAGATAGGGTCCCTAAGAGCGATACTCAAGGATGAGGGTAAAGATAGAAAGGATCCAAAGTCTTACCGACCCATTTGTTTACTACCAGTTGCAGGAAAAATACTGGAGAAGATGATCTTACACAGACTTTCTCCAGTAATAAATGACAGCATTCGAGCCTCACCTAGACAATACGGATTCCGCACAGGTAAAAGCACAGACGATGCAATTTATGGAGTAACGGAGGAAATTAAAAATAGCACAACAAAATACGTTCTTGGGATTTCGGTTGATATCTCTGGAGCTTTTGATAACCTCTGGTGGCCGGCTGTACTGGCTGAACTTCAGATCCGAGAATGTCCGCCTCATCTGTATAGGCTCTTACGCAGTTACATAGCTGACAGAAGGGTTGCAGTTGTTGCTAAACATGGGTGGGTTGAAAAAGCGGTAACTAAAGGTTGTCCTCAAGGATCTATACTTGGACCTACATTATGGAATCTGGTATTTGATGAGCTAATTAGAAGCCTGGAAATGCATGAAGCTGATTCTACACCTTATGCTTATGCTGATGATGTGCTAATCCTGATTAAGGGCAATACGAGAGCAGAGATTGAGGAAAAAGCCAGAAGAACAATAAATTTGATTTTCGCATGGTGTTCTAACATGAAGTTGAATTTGTCAACACAGAAGACATCAATGGTGATGCTTAAAGGCAATCTGCGCAGAAATCCTCTCGTAAGAATCAATGGAAGATCTATTAGAACGCTTAGGGAAATCAAATATTTGGGAATATGGCTTCGTCGGGAACTCAATCCTGATGTACATATTGTCCGACAATCAGCAAAAACACGCCAAAAATTCAGTGCGTTGGCTAGTCTTGCCAGAAGAAAGTATGGATTAGACCACAAAGCGAGGACAATCATATACAGGGGCCTTTTTCTTCCCATTAGCACTTATGAAGCTGTCGGATGGATTAATAACATCAACGTTATAAAAATTCGACCACTTGTTACGGCGCAACGTGTAGCACTTTTGTTTGTAACAGGTGCATATAGGACAACATCAACTGATGCACTATGCATGCTTGCTGGTGAATTACCCATTGTCCTAATGGCTAGGGAACGGTACTACAGATATAAGATCCGCTCTGGAATTTTGTTTTGTCTAGATGGACAACAATTTGACCCAGAGAATCATCATCGAAAAGAAGCCGAAAAACTCCTAAGGAACATAATGGAAAGAAACTGGCAACAACAATGGAATGCGAGGCAAAGAGGGAAAACAATTGCCAAATTTTTTCCCACATACGAATCTAGACGGAAATGTAAATGGCTAGAGCTGGATCATTATGTAGTAC
>CATIXY010000003.1:422500-487500 GCA_949715475.1 Microchrysa polita
TATAAGGTTTCTTTAAAAACGGAAAAAATATGAAAAATTGTAAGTTTTGAAAATTTTATAAGGAAGTGATACAACATTTTTCACTAGCTCATATACACTCTGGTGAACTTTGACGAATTTTATAAGGAAGTGATACAACTTTTTTACTAGGTACAGAAAGAATGACTTCGCATGGCAAAAAAGTACTGTGGGCATGTGGTCGGAGAGCAAAGAAATGAATTGGTTTTTAATAAGAAGTAACGATTCTGTGCTAAAAGATAGTAAAAAAAAATTTATAAAAAGTAATTTTTATAAGGCGCCTCAAAAAAATATTTTACTAGCTCATACAAAAAAAATTTGTATAAGGAACCTTTAAGACCGAGAAAATGACACAAAAAATGACTTCGACTGACATTTTATAAGGCGGCTTTACAAAAAGATTTTACTAGCTCATACAAAAGTTGGTTAATATCAAAAAGAGTTTAACACAAATACATTTCCTGGCACGTATAACATTTTCGATGAAAATAAAAATTTTATAAGGTTTCTTTAAAAACGGAAAAAAAATGAAAAATTGTAAGTTTTGAAAATTTTATAAGGAAGTGATACAACATTTTTCACTAGCTCATATACACTCTGGTGAACTTTGACGAATTTTATAAGGAAGTGATACAACTTTTTTACTAGGTACAGAAAGAATGACTTCGCATGGCAAAAAAGTACTGTGGGCATGTGGTCGGAGAGCAAAGAAATGAATTGGTTTTTAATAAGAAGTAACGATTCTGTGCTAAAAGATAGTAAAAAAAAATTTATAAAAAGTAATTTTTATAAGGCGCCTCAAAAAAATATTTTACTAGCTCATACAAAAAAAATTTGTATAAGGATCCTTTAAGACCGAGAAAATGACACAAAAAATGACTTCG
This sequence comes from Microchrysa polita, assembly GCA_949715475.1. Taxonomy (NCBI): domain Eukaryota; kingdom Metazoa; phylum Arthropoda; class Insecta; order Diptera; family Stratiomyidae; genus Microchrysa; species Microchrysa polita. Next base: position 423,403 of record CATIXY010000003.1, read on the forward strand.
ACTGACATTTTATAAGGCGGCTTTACAAAAAGATTTTACTAGCTCATACAAAAGTTGGTTAATATCAAAAAGAGTTTAATACAAATACATTTCCTGGCACGTATAACATTTTCGATGAAAATAAAAATTTTATAAGGTTTCTTTAAAAACGGAAAAAAAATGAAAAATTGTGAGTTTTGAAAATTTTATAAGGAAGTGATACAACATTTTTCACTAGCTCATATACACTCTGGTGAACTTTGACGAATTTTATAAGGAAGTGATACAACTTTTTTACTAGGTACAGAAAGAATGACTTCGCATGCCAAAAAAGTACTGGGGGTATGCGACCGGAGAGCAAAGAACTGAATTGGTTTTTAATAAGAAGTAACGATTCTGTGCTAAAAGAAAAAAAAAAAAGAATTTTATAAGGCGCTTTATACTACAAAATAATTTTTATAAGGAGCTCATACAAAAAGTCATTTTTATAAGGCGCTTTATACAAAGATTTTACTAGCTCATACAAAATAAAAATTGTATAAGGAATCTATAAGACGGAGAAGATGACGCAAAAAATGGGCTCCACTGCCATTTTTATAAGGCGCTTTATAAAAAGTGATTTCTATAAGGCGCCTCATACAAAGATTTTACTAGCTCATACAAAATAAAAATTGTATAAGGAATCTATAAGGCGGAGAAGATGACGCAAAAAATGGGCTCGACTGACATTTTTATAAGGCGCTTTATAAAAAGTGATTTTAATAAGGCGCCTTATACAAACATTTTACTAGCTCATACAAAAAAAAATTGTATAAGGAATTGATAAAATTGGAGGAAAAATTATAAAAAAATATGCGCAATTTATGAAAATTTGTCAGTGTTTATAAGGAGTTAATGTGAACTAGTTTACTAGCTCATATACACTTTGATGAACTTTGACGAATTTGATAAGGCAGTGATACAACTTTTTTACTAGGTTCAGAAAGAATGACTTCGCGTGCCCAAAAAGTACTGTGGGCTAGTAACCGTCGCTGACACTAAAGTATAAGGGACCTTTAAGAAATGACTTGTAATGATGATTTTCGTAGAAAACTCGGATACTTTAGTAAAGTATAAGGGGCCTTTAAGAAATGACTTGTGATGATGATTTTCTTAGGGGATACTCGGATACTTATACCAGGTATGACCATGAATAAATGTTACTATATTATTTATTAATGATAGTAGCGCACGTTCTTATATGGTCACGGAGAGTCTACGATTCGTTGTATTGTACTCTCCACCATTCGACTTGTCTAATTATTGCGACTGCTCTAATAGAATATATGATATTCAATAAAGAAAATGCAAAGATAATAGTATTATAGAGAAATAAAAGTAATATAATACGAACAACCTGTTCAAAAGTTAATGAAATTAAATACATTTTATTAGAAATGTAAGAAAAAGAATAGCAAAATGTAAATGTTGTTATTGAAATGGAAAAATGTATACATAAAATGTATGCATAGAAATATTATTCTGGTTGATCCTGCCAGTAGTTATATGCTTGTCTCAAAGATTAAGCCATGCATGTCTAAGTACACACGAATTAAAAGTGAAACCGCAAAAGGCTCATTATATCAGTTATGGTTCCTTAGATTGTTAACAGTTACTTGGATAACTGTGGTAATTCTAGAGCTAATACATGCAATATAAACACGAAACATTTATGTACGTGTGCTTTTATTAGGCTAAAACCAAGCGATCTTTCGGGATTGTTATATTGGTTGAACTCTGGATAATTTGCAGATCGTATGGTCTCGTACCGACGACAAATCTTTCAAATGTCTGCCCTATCAACTATTGATGGTAGTATCTTGGACTACCATGGTTGCAACGGGTAACGGGGAATCAGGGTTCGATTCCGGAGAGGGAGCCTGAGAAACGGCTACCACATCTAAGGAAGGCAGCAGGCGCGTAAATTACCCACTCCCAGCTCGGGGAGGTAGTGACGAAAAATAACAATACAGGACTCATATCCGAGGCCCTGTAATTGGAATGAGTACACTTTAAATCCTTTAACGAGGACCCATTGGAGGGCAAGTCTGGTGCCAGCCGCCGCGGTAATTCCAGCTCCAATAGCGTATATTAAAGTTGTTGCGGTTAAAACGTTCGTAGTTGAATTTGTGCTTCATACGGGTAGTACGCCTTTATACGGGTCCGTACGTTACCATTGTATGTAAGCGTATTACCGGTGGAGTTCTAATATATGATTAATTTTCGGATTGTCATATGTTAACTTCTATTTAAACCTGCTTCAGTCCTCTTAATCGAGTGTTGTTGTGGGCCGGTACAATTACTTTGAACAAATTAGAGTGCTTAAAGCAGGCTCCAAATGCCTGAATATTTTGTGCATGGAATAATGGAATAAGACCTCTGTTCTACTTTCATTGGTTTTTAGATCAAGAGGTAATGATTAATAGAAGCAGTTGGGGGCATTGGTATTACGACGCGAGAGGTGAAATTCTTGGACCGTCGTAAGACTAACTTAAGCGAAAGCATTTGCCAAAGATGTTTTCATTAATCAAGAACGAAAGTTAGAGGTTCGAAGGCGATCAGATACCGCCCTAGTTCTAACCATAAACGATGCCAGCTAGCAATTGGGTGTAGCTACTACTATGGCTCTCTCAGTCGCTTCCCGGGAAACCAAAGCTTTTGGGCTCCGGGGGAAGTATGGTTGCAAAGCTGAAACTTAAAGGAATTGACGGAAGGGCACCACCAGGAGTGGAGCCTGCGGCTTAATTTGACTCAACACGGGAAAACTTACCAGGTCCGAACATAAATGAGTAAGACAGATTGATAGCTCTTTCTCGAATCTATGGGTGGTGGTGCATGGCCGTTCTTAGTTCGTGGAGTGATTTGTCTGGTTAATTCCGATAACGAACGAGACTCAAATATATTAAATAGATGCTTACAGGGTTATGGTGTTTGAAACTTTACATAGCCTTCAGATGTAATGTACAGCAATGTATGTTATGTTTGAATGTGTTTGTGTGGGTTGAGCCGTACCTGTATGTTTGTCCCATTAATACGGACACTAGCTTCTTAAATGGACAAATTGCGTCTAGCAATATGAGATTGAGCAATAACAGGTCTGTGATGCCCTTAGATGTCCTGGGCTGCACGCGCGCTACAATGAAAGTATCAACGTGTATTTCCTAGACCGAGAGGTCCGGGTAAACCGCTGAAAAACTTTCATGCTTGGGATTGTGGACTGAAACTGTTCACATGAACTTGGAATTCCCAGTAAGTGCGAGTCATTAACTCGCATTGATTACGTCCCTGCCCTTTGTACACACCGCCCGTCGCTACTACCGATTGAATTATTTAGTGAGGTCTCCGGACGTGATCACTGTGACGCCTTTACGGTGTTACGGTTGTTTCGCAAAAGTTGACCGAACTTGATTATTTAGAGGAAGTAAAAGTCGTAACAAGGTTTCCGTAGGTGAACCTGCGGAAGGATCATTATTGATTCTTCAAATCAAATAAAATCATAAAAATATCAAAACGAAATTATATCGAAAACAATGATAAATCCTTATAGATTGTATATTTCCAAATGGATTTTGGATTTTTTCTATAATGGATCGTAAATGTCATTAAAGTAGATATTCTTGAGTTAGATATTACAGAATCGAACGTTTTAAATGGAATCTCGTTATAAGGAGTATATTTCTATTAACTTACATAACATGTGCTCATATAAAATATATATATCAACAAATAGTGTATGCGGGGCGGATACACAGAAAAGTTCTTGTCTACGGACTTGAACATGGAAATAAAGTTCTTGTCTGCGGACTTGAACATCGAAATAAGGTTCTTGTCTACGGACTTGAACAAAGAAATAAAGTTCTTGTCTACGGACTTGAACAAGGAAATAAAAGGTTCTTGTCTACGGACTTGAACAAAGAAATAAAGTTCTTGTCTACGGACTTGAACAAGGAAATAAAAAGTTCTTGTCTTCGGACTTGAACAAGGAAATGAAAAGTTTTTGTCTTCGGACTTAAACAAGAAGAAATGTTGTTATATATGATAAATATGAGTGTTATGCTAGATTTTCCTTATAATCGAATTCAAATAAAAAACTATTAGATTCAAAGAAATGAAATATATGAAATCAAAATTTGTTACACTTAATACACACACGCGTGTGTTTTGAGTTAAAGTTATACCGGATGTTGTGTTTGGATATAACCGAGTCATTCGTAACAAATGATTTCGATAAAATTTTACTATAACAATATATAATTTTATTATATAGTTATAGACTCGTGACGCTCAGTAAATAATAAAATAAAAAGAAAATAACCCTAAGCGGAGGATCACTTGGCTCATGGGTCGATGAAGAACGCAGCAAACTGCGCGTCATCGTGTGAACTGCAGGACACATGAACATCGACATTTTGAACGCATATTGCAGTCCATCCTATACATATATCTAATATATGTGGAATGGACTACATATGGTTGAGGGTTGTAAGAATATCTCTAAAAAGGATATCTGGTTGCTCGATATGTATACGCTTTAAGTGTGAACATATGCAGGTGCACATGTTGTACATTAAAAGAATTAATTTTCTTTAATGTATTGAGAAAATTTGAAAAAAAAAAAAGAATTATATTCAACATAATAGATCGTTATGTCGTTATAATAACAAAATTTTTTTTTCAAAAACAGTAAGGCTTTTAAAGCAATAAATGCTGTTGAAAAAAAAATATTATAATGCATGATCTATCCTTTGTTGATTCAAAATAATTCTTTAAATTCTTATAAAACAACCTCAACTCATATGAGACTACTCCCTGAATTTAAGCATATTAATGAGGGAAGGAAAAGAAACTAACAAGGATTTTCTTAGTAGCGGCGAGCGAAAAGAAAAAAGTTCAGCACTGAGTTATTTTGTTAAGCAAATATAAGATGCAGTGTATGGAATGTCTAACTATCTAGTATGATAAATTAGCTATCCAAGTCCTTCTTGAATGAGGCCATTTACCCATAGAGGGTGCCAGGCCCGTAGTGATGCTAATGATTACTAGAAGATATTTCCTAAGAGTCGTGTTGCTTGATAGTGCAGCACTAATTGGGTGGTAAACTCCATCTAAAACTAAATATGACCATGAGACCGATAGCAAACAAGTACCGTGAGGGAAAGTTGAAAAGAACTCTGAATAGAGAGTTAAAAAGTACGTGAAACTGCTTAGGGGTTAAGCCCGATGAACCTAAATATCTTAAATGAAAAATTCATCATCAATTGTATGTTATATTTATAATGTATCAATGGTGTGCATTTTTTTCATAAAGACATTGTTATCTGTTAATGAATATATTATGTATATAATATTTATCATAAGGGCCGTATGGATAGATTATTTTATATTTATTTCGGTAAATTGAAATAAAATCCAAGATATTTATATCGCGGTAACCGGATAAATTATTGACAGATTATATTATATAACGCTTACATACTTGTATGTTATAATGAGTATATATTCTATGTATTATGTATTCCATTATATGCGTTTATATGATAAACAATGCGATAGATTTAGGATACCTTCGGGACCCGTCTTGAAACACGGACCAAGAAGTCTAACATGTGTGCAAGTCATTGGGTTTGCAATTATTGTTGAAACCTAAAGGCGTAATTAACTTAACTGTTTATGGGATTATTATATATAAATTTATTTATATAGAATCCATCCCGGGGCGTTCTATATAGTTATGTATGCAAATACTAACTGGAGCGTACCTTGAGCAGATATGTTGTGACCCGAAAGATGGTGAACTATACCTGATCAGGTTGAAGTCAGGGGAAACCCTGATGGAAGACCGAAGCAGTTCTGACGTGCAAATCGATTGTCAGAATTGGGTATAGGGGCGAAAGACCAATCGAACCATCTAGTAGCTGGTTCCCTCCGAAGTTTCCCTCAGGATAGCTGGTGCAATGAAATATTATATATAATCTTATCTGGTAAAGCGAATGATTAGAGGCCTTAGGGTCGAAACGACCTTAACCTATTCTCAAACTTTAAATGGGTAAAAACCTTATCTTACTTGATGTGAAGATAAAGGATATGATATATTGTGCCCAGTGGGCCACTTTTGGTAAGCAGAACTGGCGCTGTGGGATGAACCAAACGTAATGTTACGGTGCCCAAATTTACAACTCATACTGATACCATGAAAGGCGTTGCTTGCTTAAAACAGCAGGACGGTGGACATGGAAGTCGTAATCCGCTAAGGAGTGTGTAACAACTCACCTGCCGAAGCAACTAGCCCTTAAAATGGATGGCGCTCAAGTTGTATACCTATACATTACCGCTAAAACATATGATTTATTAAATTTATTTAATAAATTTTGAAGTTTTAGTGAGTAGGAGGGTGCAATGGTGTGCATTGAAGTGTTTGGCGTGAGCCTGCATGGAGCCGCCATTGGCACAGATCTTGGTGGTAGTAGCAAATAATCGAATGAGACCTTGGAGGACTGAAGTGGAGAAGGGTTTCGTGTGAACAGTGGTTGATCACGAGTTAGTCGGTCCTAAGTTCAAGGCGAAAGCCGAAAAATGCTAAAGTCATTAAAGATGTTTAATATGTATGTATACATTTGTTTTTATATACTTTAACATTTAATTGAACGAAAGGGAATACGGTTCCAATTCCGTAACCTGTTGAGTATACGTTTGTTATTATAAATGGGCTCTTGCTGCTCATCCTGGCAACAGAAACAACCATAGAGAAGCCGTCGAGAGGTATCGGAAGAGTTTTCTTTTCTGTTTTATAGTCGTACTACCATGGAAGTCTTTCGAAGAGAGATATGGTAGATGGACTAGAAGAGCATGGCATTTACTGCTGTGTCGATATTTTCTCCTCGGACCTTGAAAATCTATGGTGGGGTCACGCAAATTTCTCAACAGGCCGTACCGATATCCGCAGCTGGTCTCCAAGGTGAAAAGCCTCTAGTCGATAGAATAATGTAGGTAAGGGAAGTCGGCAAATTAGATCCGTAACTTCGGGATAAGGATTGGCTCTGAAGATTGAGATAGTCGGGCTTGATTGGGAAGTAATTATAATGGCCTATGTACTCGTTCTGGAGAAACTATGATATAAGCAATTGTATTTGTTCTCCGGATAGAAGTTTACATGGCCAATTACGGATCTTTCTTGCTAATAATTTACAGTGGATTCGTTCATTATAGATTGCTAACGACTATCAATTAACAATTAATTCAGAACTGGCACGGACTTGGGGAATCCGACTGTCTAATTAAAACAAAGCATTGTGATGGCCCTAACGGGTGTTGACACAATGTGATTTCTGCCCAGTGCTCTGAATGTCAAAGTGAAGAAATTCAAGTAAGCGCGGGTAAACGGCGGGAGTAACTATGACTCTCTTAACCCTTCTGTCGGCACCTACTACAATATGCATATTATATACCCAATAGGTCTGGCTGGACCTACTGAGAAATTTTTTTTATTTTTTAGAAAAGGTGAAATTTTTATCGGTAGAATCATTCTATCAATTCCTTACTGCCATTTTTAAACAATAAAAGTATCAAAATCATTTTTGTAAATACACTAGCAACGTTTTTAAGTGGACATATTTTGAGGTGGTATTATTATAAACATGTTTTCCCTTATTTTCATATCTTTTTGCTTCTCTATTTTCATGGCATATATCTAGTAGAAAGTGTATTCGCATTTTTCAATATCAATATCTTTGGGCAAATATTTGGCGCTTTGTTAGTGGATTTTACCTCGATATTAGTCTGCAGATTTAGTGAAGTAGGTGGAAAGAAATAGGGAATTTTCAAGCACAAAAATCATTTCATTCTAAATTTTCGTAAATTTCTTGATCAAATCTATTTAGAAAGATGTTCGTAAGTCTCTGATACTTAGTCCTAACTATTACAAAGGAAAAAAACTGGTTTGAATTTCCTTGAATCAAATCTCAGTTGATTAGGTGACGTTATAAAACGTGATGAAATTAGGCATACTTATTTCCCGAGCTTCACGGCTTTTCAAAGCAAAATCTCAGAAACTTTTATCGTCTATAGTACAAATTGAATTTTAATGACATTCCTACATCATAAATAGGAGAATTTTAAGAGAATTTCATATTTGCACCTTTTACCTCAAGAGAAGAATGGGGGGAAAAACTGTAGGTCTGGCCAGACCTAATGGGTATCAAAAAGCACTATAAATTGAAAATCATCAAAAACATACTCAAAACTTAAACCGATTTTTTCAAATTCTTGCAAAATGCTTCTAAACATATTTTTCTAGGATATCATGAAATATGAAGTCGCTGCGATTTCATCTTCTATACTTTTATGACCAAAATATAGTGCCAAAGGTCTGGCCAGACCTTTGTGCCGACAGAAGGGTTAAATGCCTCGTCATCTAATTAGTGACGCGCATGAATGGATTAACGAGATTCCCTCTGTCCCTATCTACTCAGTTGCAGTTGAGCACTCGGTGTGTACGGTCGTGTTATTCGATAGCTGTCTCGCGCGTGTTTTCGTTTTGATAGTCGTTAGCTCGTTTTGCTCCTGCCACTTGGTGGTAGTGCTGGTTGATTAAGTTCCCCGCTGCCACCGCTTGAAAGTCGCGGTTTTTCGCGTTTTTTCGCGGTTTTTCGCGTGTTTTTGACAGTTGGTACGTTTTGGACAGTGCAAAAACCTTTACATCGTGGTAAAGGTTGACGGACGTCATTGGATCGCAGTGTTTGTGGTCTTGTTGGACGCGCCCCAGTGTGACGCGTATTTTGAGGGGTCATCCTCCAAAATCCGTCGCGGTTTTTCGCGTGTTTTGTTGACATTTTCGGTTTTTGACAGTGTAAAACTTTTACACTGCCGTAAAGGTGGACGGACGTCATCGGATCCCATCGTGTGTGGTCTTGTTGGACGCGCCCCAGTGAGACGCGTGTTTTGAGGGGTCAACCTTCAAAATCCGTCGTGATTTACGCGAGTTACGCGCGAAAGATTCTTTCGCGTTGTACGATTTGTGCGAAGTTGGACGTGTCGGCAACTGTAAATGATACGGTTGCTTGTTGACAACGATATTTGTGCTTGCGTTGTGTGCATTTTCGGTGAGTACGATTTTTGCTTGTTGCTACCCGGTGTTTGTGCACTCAGTGCACGTGGACTCGTGTATATCGCTGCTAAAGTTGGACAACGACCGGTCGTCCAACCAGTCGTCCAACTTGTCGTCCAACTTATCGTCCAACTTGTTGTACGATAAGTTGGAAGTCAACTTTTTGGTCCAACTTGTTGTCCAACTTGTCGTCCAACTTGTCGTCCAACTTGTTGTACGACAGGTTGCACCAACTTTTTGGACTTTTGAGGCGATTGGTTGAACGACTTGGAGTTTTTCAACTTTTTCGAGTGATCTGAGTGTATGAGCACTATGGCCCGCGGCTCGGGAAAAAAGTCGAAGACAGAGACGACTTCTAGTGACGCTGTTGATAAGAGTGCTGATGCTGATAGTCCTCCTCCGAAGAGGAAGGAGGCGGTTGCAAGGCCAGATGGTGACGAAAATTCGACTGATCACTCTGACGATATGTCGGTAAGTAGTGCTGAAACCGAAGTAGGTGCCGCCTGTGGTGGCGCAAGGAAGATGGATGACGACATGAGTTGCAAAACTCTGGAAGGAGCAGCCAAGGTGAGTGTTGGCGCCAGAAAGAAAGATGCTGTCCCTGATGAGATAGCCAAGCTGAAGCAGTTCAGAGCGGGTATTGAGACGGTTTTGCTGGATTCGAACGTCGACTTGGATGCGGTATTGAAGGTTAGTAGTATAATTGCAGGTGCGGAGGAGACAATTATTCGCCTCATAGAGGCGAATGCATGTTTGCGGGGGGAAATCGAGACCCTTAAGGGCCTCGTCCACCGGATGCCGGTAGTGGATGATCGGGCGGCGCCTGCTGCCAAGACTACGAAGCCGGTGAAAGTGTTGTCGGCGTTAGAAAAAGCTGGAGCTGCTGTAGGTCTCAAACTTAAGCCTCGTGAGATAAGGGAAACGTGGTCGGTTGTTGTGAAGGGTGGGGACCACTCCCCAAGAGAAATAGAAAATATAGTCCATACGAAAATCATCCCGAAGTTGACGGATGTAAGAGTACATCATGCTGCCCCTCGGAAAGGTGGTGGGTTAGAAATCAGGCTTCCCTCAAGAGTTGAAACGAAGGACTTTTTGAAGAATGGAAATTTTAAGGAGTTTGGCCTTGAAGCTGAAAGACTGCGTAAAGGGCCGCAGATGGTGCTGAAGAACGTGCATTGTGATATACCGTCCAGTAAGATACTGGACGAAATATATGAAAATAACATGTACGAAAAGATTCCTGATGAGAATTATTACAAGAAGAATTTTAGGATAGCTAGTCGTCCTATAAAACAGGGCCCTGATGCTACGGCGGACGTGGTCCTGGAGGGATCGCCACTGGTGGTAGAGAGGATGGTTGCGCAGGAACGAATTTATGTAGGAAGCCATGCATATCGCGTGATGCTTCGGGAGCCATTCCCAGTATGTTGGCGATGCGTGGGATTCGATCACATCGCGAAAAATTGCAAGTCCACTGAGATCGTCTGCAGACATTGCAGTGGTGAGGGGCATCGTGCCCGTTTCTGTCGAAAGAATCAGCATTGCCGTAACTGTGCGGCAAGAGGACTGGCTGCTGACCATGAAATGTTGTCCTCGGACTGCCCTGTGTACATGAGGAGAGTTGAGCGTGTACAAGCGAGGCATTAGGTGACTGGCTAGGTATGGCGATGCTAATACTTAGCGTCTTCCTATACCTAGGTACGTCTCTGTTGGCATCCCCGTTGCATGGTGGGTAGACTGGTGCTACCCACTTATGTGACTCTACGGGAGATGGTGTATGAATGATGGATGTATGAGATGAGTGAATGGGATGAATGTATATAAATGTGAGTGTGTTTTACCCCTTCCGGATTTGTTGTAGGCCGTAGGTTAGCTTCCATCGGTTAGGTTGCACGGGTGTCACATAAGCCCCGGAGAGCCACTGCCTCAGTGACTCTTCGCGTGACAAAGAGGTTGGCCCCCAAGTGGGAGTATCGTGCTGGCTGTGGTTTCGCGAATAGCGTGGAGTTGCGCTCTATTCAACCGGGTGCCGGGACCCTAGAACGGCAGAGGCAGCCCTCGCATCTAGCAGTATGTTACTGTTACCTCCACACTGCTGGAGTGGGCGCCTGATTGACGTCACAAATTCAATCCGTTGGCCTATTCGCGGCCCGTCTGGTAAGTCTCCACGACAGGTACGGACGTTAAACCCCCCTCGGATATATTCTGTCCCTATCTACTTAGTTGCAGTCGAGCATTCGTGGTATACGGACGTGTGGATAAATCGTTGGATATATTTCGTTAGTGTTTTTCTCTGATTTCGGTATATCTTGGCTCCTGTAACTTGGTGCGCAGTGCTGGTTGATTTAGTTCCCCGCTGCCACCCCCGAAAACCCCCTACGAGTGTTTTCGTTTGCATTTTTGCAATTTGCTGTGTTTTTTTCCCTTCTGTGCCCCCTTTACACGGTGTCTTCGCAAGACGGATCGCAGTGTTTTCGGGAGTTTCTTGCATCGTTCGACGCAGAATTCCCTGGCGGTCATTTGGAGATATTTATCGAGGAAATCCGACGGAAAACGGTGAACTTTTTCGCGGATAGACGCGTTTGTTTGTGTGTTTTTCCTGTCGTCTTCCCCTTTACACGGTGTTATCATAGGACGGATCTAAGTGTTTTCCAAATTTTCTTGCACCATTCGGTGGAGAAAATTGTGACGAGTGTTTCGACATATCGTTTGTGAAAATCCGACGGAAAACAGTGATTTTATCGCGAAAAGATTCTTTGTCCCCTAGTGATTTTCTTCCGGTCGTCGCACAGACAACGTGTTGGTGGTAACGGTTGTTTGTACGGGACGCTTGAACAAGTCGAATCTTGTCGACCTTGAGTGTTGTGCTTAGTGGCCGCGTCGGTGCACGAGTACTTGGTGAACGCGTGTGTTTGAGTAAAAGTGGTTGGTCGATACCAAAGTTGGACAACGGCAGTTGGACCAACTTGTCGTCCAACTTATCGAACAACTTATCGTACAACTTGTTGGACCAAACAGTTTAGCAACGATAAGTTGTCCAACTTATCGTTCAACTTATCCGTCCAATTTATCGTCCAATTTATCGTTGTAAAATTTTTAGGTCTGAAGTCTGAATTTTCCTTAAAAACTGACTGGTAAGTACTGATTGAATTGAATTTTGAATTATTGGCAAATATTGTTGAGTCCCAACCGGCAATCTGTTCTGGACATGTCGACTAGAAAGAAAGCGGCAGCGGATACCGAGGGGGGCAAAAGCTCTTCGAGTGAAGACGGGGATTATGACCCTGGCACGGAAAGGGTCAATTTGAGGGCCAAAATGCTGGACGCCAATAGGAGTCTTCAAATATCCGACTCCTCAAGTAGTAGCGAGAGCGAAATGGAGGTCGACCCACGAAAGGGCATTAAAAGAAATGGCAACAAGAGCAAAAGCGGCACCGAGACCTCTGAAGGGGCCCTGCGGTCAAAAGCCAAAAGAACAATGACTCAAAAAGCCAGTACTAGTAGGGAGGAAAGGGTAGCCGGGAAACTGGAAGCTCGTGGGTATCAAACGGCTGAAGAGAGTGTCCCAAAGGTTACAGTAGGGAATGTGAATCAACCAATGGGGCCTCCCACTGCTGTTCCCAAGAAGAGTTCTGACTCGGGACCAAGTAGGAAAGTTGGATCTGAGGGCAAGATAAAGAAAGCAGAGGATCAAGTGATTTTGGATGCTGTGACGGGTGTCGCACGCATATGTACTGTAAATCGGGGCAAAATGGGCTCTGGAGTAGCTGACCAGATTGAAGGTCATCTTGCCATCATAAGGAAACACTTGATGGAAATCACCAAAATTAATTCTGTTCTTCAGGGCAAAGTTGAGGGACTTGAAAAATATATAGAGAGCGGTGTAACTGTAAGGACGACAAAGGATAATGAAAGAAAAAAGGAAAGGGTAAATAGGACCAGCAGTGCTAATACATATGCGGCTGTAGTGGCTGGTAGCTCCAAGAATATTCAAAAAGTATGGGAGAAAAATAAGTCTATTATTGATTCTCCCGAAAAAACTGAACAATGGATAGTAGCTAAAAGTAGGAACACCAAGAAAATCAGGAAAATAATTGATGGTTCACCGAAAGTACATGAAGTAAAAATAGCATTTGCTGAGGGAATAAAAGACAGCGCAGAGGTTAAAAAGATATTGCTGAATGCAGTTGATCCGGCTAGGGATAAAATTAATGTGCAAAGGCTGAGAGAGATTACAAACTCAGTTGTGGTGGAAACTGCAACAAAAGAAGATCTTGAAGCCCTGGTTAAAAACAAAAATATTGAGAAAGCGGGACTTAAAGTCTCCAAAAATGAGGGAAGTAACCCCAAAGTAATAATAATGAATATCTCAAGAGATCTGAAACCAAACGAGTTGGAACATGCAATACAGAAGCAAAACTTTGAATGCATGAAAGACTATTGGGCTAAGCCGGTGTTCATGACAGGGAAAAAGGATACAACAAGAGTATGCTGGGTCCTTGAAGTCAACCCCAGTACAAGAAAAGCTCTCCTAGAGAAAAGCAAAATATATATTGGCTGGGATGCCTGTAGGGTAGACGATTACATTGATGCGACAAGATGTTATAAGTGCCAAAAGTTTGGTCATGTCCAGAAATACTGCAATAACAATCAATTTTGTTCACATTGCGCCAAAGAGGGGCACTCATGGGATAAATGCCCGAATGCAGGGCATGAAAGTAAATGTGCAAACTGTTTAACCGTAGGACGGAACGCAAATCATAGGGTTAGTAGCCAGGCTTGTCCAGCCTATAAGGTCTCTTTACAAAGGACTCTAGCCCGAATAAATTATGGATAAGGTCAAAATATTGCAAATCAACATGCAACGATCAAGAACGGTCAATATAGAAATTGCAAACCTATTAGATGAGGGAAAAGTGGATATAGTCTTGGCCCAGGAGCCATATTACTTTAGGGGAAAGGTTAGAGAACTCGGTAACTCTACAGTTATTATAACTGGAGAGAAACCAGGAGAAGTGGCACAAGCTGCTATTTTTTATAAAAATAACAGGTTTACTGTAACAAAGTTGTTGCATATTAGCAACAGTCATTGTGTTGCAGTTGAGATCCAGGGAGACTTTGGAAGAATGAACTTAGTCTCACATTACTTTCAGTACTCCCTTAACATAAGGCATGATCTCCGACAGATGGAGAATATATTATGTGCACTACCAAGTAAAAATATCATTTTTGGAATTGACGCGAACGCTAATTCACCCCTTTGGGATCCTACGTGCGCTGACCAAACGCAACGTAAACGTGGACTCTCACGAGGCCGGAACTTAGAAGCTCTAATAGTACAGCATAGCTTACTTTTTTTAAATGATACAAATGAACCTCCAACATACAGAGGGAGCATACCAGGGAAAACATCATACATAGATGTTACGATTGCGTCCAACGAAACAACATTGCGATGGGTCCGTGAATGGAAAGTTAGGGAAGATTTGACGTCTAGCGACCATTGCGCAATAGAGTACACAGTGAGCTGCGAAGAAATGGGAATACCGGAACAAGCTCGGCCAAGTAGATATAATGTACATAAGGCCGACTGGGACTTATTTAACACCACACTTGATGAGAAAGTAACTCATGGAAGCTTAGCGCACATGGAGGGGCATACTGCTGAAACAGCAGCTGTCGAACTGCAAAAAAGTATTATTGAGGCTTGTGATATGGCCATACCTAGAAAAAGGAGGCTGGAGAAGCCTGCACCAGGCTGGACGCCAGATATTAATAGGAAAAAGAGATTGGCTTATAGAGCAAGAAGGGTGTTAAAGAGGACACATGAACCACAACTAAGAGCGGAAAAAGTTATTGAATATAAAAGACTTAGAAGGGACTTCAAGGTATCACTGAAGAAGTCCAGGCAGAACTGTTGGAATAAGCTGGTCGATGATACGTGCGATGACCCATGGGGAATACCCTACAGGGCTAAACTTGGAAAGTTAAGAAGAGAAGAACCACTTGCAACAGTTAAAGTAGGAGATACATATACGAACTCCTGGGAGGAAACAGCAAATGCTATGCTTGCAGTTCTCTCACCTGACGACGAACTGCAAGCAGACACGGAGTCTCAGAGAATAACCAGAAACGAGGTAAAACAATATATGGATTACATACATGAGACAGACTATGAACCTGAGCTGGTTTCTCCATTTGACCTTTCTGAAGTAGTACTTGCTACTCGACATCTCAAAAATGGCAAAGCACCAGGGTTGGACGAGATAGAAGTACAAGTCATCAAACAAGTAGTCAAGACCATACCTGAAACTATGACGCAACTGTTTAACAAATGTTTAAGAGAGGGTACTTTCCCAAAAATATGGAAACATGGATCAATGGTAGTCATATATAAAGGTGACGGAAAGGACAAATCTGATCCAAGATCCTACAGGCCAATATGCCTTTTATCCGTTATAGGGAAAATATTTGAAAAAATGATTCTGGGTAGAATGCACCCAATAATAAACCATGAAGTAAGAGTAGCGCCAAACCAATTTGGTTTCCGAATTGGCAGAGGCACAGACGATGCAATGAAAAGAGTCAAGGATAAGATCGAGTCTAGCACGTCTAAATATATATTGGGCATATCTTTTGACATATCTGGGGCATTTGATAACCTATGGTGGCCGGCAATTCTGAGAGAATTAGAAGTAAGGGAGTGCCCAAGGGATATATACATACTGCTTAACAATTACCTACATGACAGAAAGGTATCAATAGTTGCAAAGCATGCTATTGTTGAGAAAGATGTGACGAAGGGGTGTCCACAGGGCTCAGTGCTAGGACCAAGTATGTGGAATCTCGTTTTTGACGAGCTCGTCAGAATATTGGAAAATATTTACGAAAGCGTTACCCCGTTTGCGTATGCAGACGACATATTGGTCCTTGTTGAGGGAGAAACAAGGGCTGAAATAGAATATACAACCAATCAAGTAGCTGAGGTAATTAAAACCTGGTGTGAGGACATTAAGCTTACTCTCTCACCCAAAAAGACACAAATGGTGCTCCTCAAAGGGAGTCTAAAAAGGCCACCTTTAGTAAAACTTGGAGGGCTGTCCATCAAAATGAATACTTCAATCAAGTACTTAGGAATATGGATCAAAAATGGTTTAAACCCTGACGAGCATGCCAGGAAAATCTCAGCAAAAGCTCGAAATACATATAGCGCACTAGCTTCCCTTGCAAAACATAAGCATGGTCTAAAATATACTGCCAGAACACGCCTATATAAGGGACTGTTTATGCCCACTGTCACATATGGCGCAATCGCATGGGCGCATAAGATTAATAAGGTGACAAGAAGGCCACTAATTACGGCACAAAGGAATGCACTAATAGCAATTACTGGAGCGTATCGCACTGTATCCAACGATGCACTCTGTGTGCTTGCGGGAGAAATGCCTATATACCTTGCCCTACTGGAAAAAGCCTACGCTTACAAAATTCGGAAAAAAGAAGCTTTTATGCTGGATGGGCAATATTTTCCAATGGATTCGACAATCAGCACCACAGATGCCAAAGCACAACTACGGGAAATACTAGAGTCTCGGTGGCAAAGAGAGTGGGAAGCATCAGCGAAAGGGAGAACAACAGCAGAATTTTTCCCAACAATCAGCATCAGGAAAAACTGCGAATGGTTGGAACTAGATCACTACGTCGCACAGTTCCTCACAGGACACGGGGACTTTAACTGCAAACTTAACAGCATGAAATTGGTAACAAATGCAAACTGTGCATGTGGTTCTGTGGAAACATCCAGACATGTTCTTTATGATTGTCCAAGATATGATGAAGACAGACATGTACTAATAACGACATGTGTGAGGCTTGGAGAAGGATGGCCAGTAAACCCGGCTGTTCTAACCAAGAAAGAAGTGTATCCCATATTTAAAGAATATGCCAGCAGCGTATTGAAAAAGAAAAAACGTGAAGAGCTTCTACTACAGAATAGAAGAGTAAGGGGAAACACGGGATGAAATCAAACAATGGTGACATCCCCTGAGGATTAAGCTTTACTGTAAATAATATAAAATAGTTATAACATAAGCATATAGTATAGGATAGTATGGCATAAGTGTATATAGCATAGGTATATAGTATTAACGAAGAGTATAGTGGGTAGTACTCTAAGGTAAAGGTAATGTCATGGACAAAATAGTATGTAAGGTTAGGAAAGACTTGTTACCGTACCAAGCCCGGGCTTGACTACGGGAAGCAAGCACTGGCGAAGGGATAGTTATCCATTGATAACTAAAACCGGAACCAGTGAGCACGCCAGAGCTCGGGAATGCGATCCCAATCTGGCAGACGAGCCGAAAGGCTTGTCGAACGGAAGATCGCTCCGGTCGTAAGACGAATGCGAACCTCGGGGTTGAGCTTTTTGCCCACCGCAGCAATGTGCGGGGCTCAACACTGGCGTAGGACTCGAGGTGGCTGTGGTGTTATTTAAGTCGATCTGCTAGAGTCGCAGCCTCAGGGGAAGGTTCTGAAAGGGTCGCATCCCTGGATGAAAATCCCCTACCAACTTTGGTTGGTAAAACTGCCATCCCGTATAACATCTGAAACGGGAGGAAGGCTTGGCCATTGGCTCAGAAACTTCTGAAGGCAAGTGTAGTAGATCACACATTATTGTCCCTATCTACTCAGTTGCAATCGAGCACTCGGACCGAGCAGTCGTGTTTTTCGCTAGTCCATCCCGTGTATTTTCGCTTGTTTGTTTTCCGGTTGCAACTGTGGTAAGCTGACCACGAGTGCGTTGAGGTAGTGCGTGAGGTGAAATTCCCCGCTACTTCCGCAAAGGAGTTCGCGTTTTTTCGCGATTTTTCGCGTGTTTTGTGACTTTGTACGATTTTGACAGTGCAAAAACCTTTACACCGCGGTAAAGGTGGACGGACGTAATCGGATCGCAGTGTTTGTGGTCTCGTTGGACGCGCCCCAGTGAGACGCGTATTTTTAGGGGTCAACCGTCAAAATCCGTCGCGATTTACGCGAGTTACGCGCGAAAGATTGTTTCGCGTTGTACGATTTGTGCCAAGTTGGACGTGTCGGCAACGGTACATGGTACGGTTGCTTGTCGACAACGATATTTGTGCTTGCGTTGTGTACTTGTTCGGTGAGTACGATTTTTGCTTGTTGCTGCCCGGTGTTTGTGCACTCAGTGCACGTGGACTCGTGTACATCGCTGCTAAAGTCGGACAACGACCGGTCGTCCAACTAGTCGTCCAACTTGTCGTCCAACTTATCGTCCAACTTGTTGTACGATAAGTTGGAGGTCAACTTTTTGGTCCAACTTGTTGTCCAACTTGTCGTCCAACTTATCGTCCAACTTGTTGTACGACAGGTTGCACCAACTTTTTGGACTTTTGAGGCGATTGGTTGAACGACTTGGAGTTTTTCAACTTTTTCGAGTGATCTGAGTGTATGAGCACTATGGCCCGCGGCTCGGGAAAAAAGTCGAAGACAGAGACGACTTCTAGTGACGCTGTTGATAAGAGTGCTGATGCTGATAGTCCTCCTCCGAAGAGGAAGGAGGCGGTTGCAAGGCCAGATGGTGACGAAAATTCGACTGATCACTCTGACGATATGTCGGTAAGTAGTGCTGAAACCGAAGTAGGTGCCGCCTGTGGTGGCGCAAGGAAGATGGATGACGACATGAGTTGCAAAACTCTGGAAGGAGCAGCCAAGGTGAGTGTTGGCGCCAGAAAGAAAGATGCTGTCCCTGATGAGATAGCCAAGCTGAAGCAGTTCAGAGCGGGTATTGAGACGGTTTTGCTGGATTCGAACGTCGACTTGGATGCGGTATTGAAGGTTAGTAGTATAATTGCAGGTGCGGAGGAGACAATTATTCGCCTCATAGAGGCGAATGCATGTTTGCGGGGGGAAAACGAGACCCTTAAGGGCCTCGTCCACCGGATGCCGGTAGTGGATGATCGGGCGGCGCCTGCTGCCAAGACTACGAAGCCGGTGAAAGTGTTGTCGGCGTTAGAAAAAGCTGGAGCTGCTGTAGGTCTCAAACTTAAGCCTCGTGAGATAAGGGAAACGTGGTCGGTTGTTGTGAAGGGTGGGGACCACTCCCCAAGAGAAATAGAAAATATAGTCCATACGAAAATCATCCCGAAGTTGACGGATGTAAGAGTACATCATGCTGCCCCTCGGAAAGGTGGTGGGTTAGAAATCAGGCTTCCCTCAAGAGTTGAAACGAAGGACTTTTTGAAGAATGGAAATTTTAAGGAGTTTGGCCTTGAAGCTGAAAGACTGCGTAAAGGGCCGCAGATGGTGCTGAAGAACGTGCATTGTGATATACCGTCCAGTAAGATACTGGACGAAATATATGAAAATAACATGTACGAAAAGATTCCTGATGAGAATTATTACAAGAAGAATCTCAGGATAGCTAGTCGTCCTATAAAACAGGGCCCTGATGCTACGGCGGACGTGGTCCTGGAGGGATCGCCACTGGTGGTAGAGAGGATGGTTGCGCAGGAACGAATTTATGTAGGAAGCCATGCATATCGCGTGATGCTTCGGGAGCCATTCCCAGTATGTTGGCGATGCGTGGGATTCGATCACATCGCGAAAAATTGCAAGTCCACTGAGATCGTCTGCAGACATTGCAGTGGTGAGGGGCATCGTGCCCGTTTCTGTCGAAAGAATCAGCATTGCCGTAACTGTGCGGCAAGAGGACTGGCTGCTGACCATGAAATGTTGTCCTCGGACTGCCCTGTGTACATGAGGAGAGTTGAGCGTGTACAAGCGAGGCATTAGGTGACTGGCTAGGTATGGCGATGCTAATACTTAGCGTCTTCCTATACCTAGGTACGTCTCTGTTGGCATCCCCGTTGCATGGTGGGTAGACTGGTGCTACCCACTTATGTGACTCTACGGGAGATGGTGTATGAATGATGGATGTATGAGATGAGTGAATGGGATGAATGTATATAAATGTGAGTGTGTTTTACCCCTTCCGGATTTGTTGTAGGCCGTAGGTTAGCTTCCATCGGTTAGGTTGCACGGGTGTCACATAAGCCCCGGAGAGCCACTGCCTCAGTGACTCTTCGCGTGACAAAGAGGTTGGCCCCCAAGTGGGAGTATCGTGCTGGCTGTGGTTTCGCGAATAGCGTGGAGTTGCGCTCTATTCAACCGGGTGCCGGGACGCGTATTTACAAACCCTAGTTCAACTGGAGGCATCATTGCCTCCAACTCCGCTCGGGTTTGTAAAGCAAATTCCACTTACAAACCCTTGTTCAGTACGAGGCATCCGAATGTTTCTGAACATTTTCCGCAACTTTTATGTGGCTAACAGCAGTAGACGGCATTTGAGTGTACATATTGTGCACAATGGAGTTTTTGGGCGATTTTGTGTATTGCTTGCAAATGCTAGTGCAATACGAGGCAATTGAAGTTTTTTACGTACAATGAAGAGTTTTTCGCCGATTTCGTGCAGCGCTTGCAAAGACTAGTGCAATACGAGGCAAATGAATTTTAATACGTACAATGAAGAGATTTTGGCCGATCTTGTGTAGCGCTTGCAAATTCTAGTGCAGTACGAGGCAACTGAAGTTTTTTACGTACAATGAAGAGTTTTTCGCCGATTTCGTGCAACGCTTGCAAAGACTAGTGCAATACGAGGCAAATGAATTTTAATACGTACAATGAAGAGATTTTGGCCGATCTTGTCAGTGTTACCAGGTTAGGGGAAAGTCCCCTAAATTAAGGGTTTTTTCAACCGCTTAGGGGGAATTTTAGGGTGATAAAATTTTTAGGGGAAATTTTAGGGGGAACCTAAAGAACCTTAGGAACAATTTGGGGCTTTCTTTCCTAACACGAATCAGCAAATTCCATCAAAATTGGCGTCAGCAACAGTCGCTTTAACTTTTAAAATTTGCTGGTTGGACCAACAAATACAATTGTTTACTTCTCCTGTATCTCCAGAATATCCTCGATTCAATATCGGTGGGAGATATAGTAGACATATTTACATATTGGGGAGTTCAACATCTTCTCTTATGAAACTGGTACCATTAGACCCACACATGAAGCGTCTGAATCCATTTTTTGGATTCTTTGTTCTGTTAAATTCATATATTTTTTTTCATTTTGACTGAACGAAAATCAAAAAAAAAATTGATTCGGTTTGATCGTGTGTGCTGCATTACGCTTCGTACCCTCGGCCTCGTCTTCATATCACAATTTGCGCTCAGCATGAACCCTTTTTGGTCATTTTCTGTCCTTTTTTTCAATTTAGGGGGAAACCCATCATTTTAGGGAGAAATCAAGTTGAATTTAGGTGAAAATCACGCAGCCAACCTGGCAACACTGGATCTTGTGTAGCGCTTGCAAATTCTAGGGCAGTACGAGGCAACTGAAGTTTTTTACGTACAATGAAGAGTTTTTCGTGTGAAAAGGAGGCATACGTAACATTATCGAATGCACAAAAAAATCCCCTTGACCGCCAAGTTACGCATCTTTACGAGCAATGGCGTCGTCAAACGTACGGATCGCGTGACATGCGTGATGTTTTTCAGATTTTACAACGTAAGAAGCTAGAGATGGCGAACGCGAACGTAGAGATGTTAATAAATGAAGAGCCAACCACTTGCATTATAATAACACCTATTATGCAAAGAGTATTCTTGTCTGGTTTGGCTGATGAAATGGTATTCATTGACACAAGTGCATCTTGCGATCAGACAAATACATGCGTTACATTTATTTTTGCCGCTTCGAAAATTGGAGCATTGCCAGTCGCGGTAATTTTGCACACTAGTCAGTCCGAAGAAAACTACAGACATTGCTTCTATTCTGTTCAAAAAATTTTGCAGGAGACTTGCCATAAAGTGTTCCAGCCAAAAGTAATTATGACGGATGATAGCAATGCTGAAAGGAACGCTTTACGTACTGTATTCCCGAATAGCAGAATGCTCCTTTGCATTTTCCACGTTAACCAAGCACTTTGGCGTTGGTTGTGGCAAAGCGAGCACAATGTTTGCAAGGATGATCGGAAACAAATCATGCAAAAGTTTCGGACGATAATGTATGCCGAAACCATAATGCAGGCCGAAATTAATATGTCGCAATTCCAAATGGATCAGAGGGTGCAAAATAATGCAAAACTCAATAGACATGTATTGAATTTGTGGGGGCGGCGTGAAGAATGGTGTTTGGCCTATCGCGCTGAAGTTCTGACACGTGGAAATCACACCAATAATTATTGCGAAGCATCGATAAGAATTTTTAAGGATGTTGTCCTCCAGCGTTGCAAGGTATTCAATATGTGTGCATTGGTGGACTTTATCGCAAAAACCTTTGAAGCTTACCATAAAAAGAGATTGATTCAATATGCCAATGGAAGAGCAAGGCATCTTACGTTAGCTTATGAAAAATTTCGGAAGGGTTGTAAGATTACGGGTATAATTCAGGTTGGTGATAACAATTTTCTCATCAAAGACAATATAAATGAGTACTGCGTTAACACCGATTTAGCTGTATGTGACTGTAGTTATGGAGTTGGAGGACGTTTTTGCAAGCATCTTTGTGCGGTTGAAGAAAAATATGGCATAAGAGTTGCAACGTCGTTGCAATTAAGTGACACAGACCGTCACCAATATGCAAAATATGCGCTTGGCGAAGAATTTTCCGAGGCCTTTTTTGATAACATTACTGGTGACTATTCAAGGTTTAATAACGCAGGATAACGCACTAGACGAAGTGCCAGAGGCATTTGATTTGCCAGTAAGCTCAGAAGCACAAAACACAATCTCTGATGAAAGTTACGACAATGCTGTCGCAAACATAAAAGACAACTGGGAAAGAATAGCGCGTATATTAGGTAGCAATCGAAATCCTGACCATACGCGCATTCTCACAAAATTTAGCAAGGACCTCTCACTGCTGCAAACACCATCTAATATTATATCCTTTATTGCTAAAAAGAGCGTTTCGCGAAGATCGCGAAAAATCGCAGTGCAACCCACTGCTATCGCTCGTCGCAAAGAGAGGGGTCTTCCAACAGCTGGAAAAATACAATCTGGGCGACCAGCGAAATCAGAAAGCACAGAGAGACTACCATGTAAAAAGAATAGTACATACACTATATTTTCTTCAGCGATTAGCTGCCACAAGCATTTAAAGGTTAAAAGAATCCCCCTTAAGACTATTTGACTTTTACTATCTCCATAACTTCAGGTAGAATACGAAATAAAATTAAAATTCATTTGCCTTCTATTGGACTAGTCTTTGCAAGTGCTGCACGAAATCGGCGAAAAGCTCTTCATTGTACGTAAAAAACTTCAGTTGCCTCGTACTGCACTAGAATTTGCAAGCGCTACACAAGATCGGCCAAAATCTCTTGATTGTACGTATTAAAATTCATTTGCCTTCTATTGCACTATAGTCCAATAATATCGTATTTTCGTCAGGAAAAAAATACAGAAGTTTATTTCTCAATTTTGTTATATGTATTTTGGGGCGCTGATTCCGAATATCAACTTTGCACCCTAAAAAACGTGCCGCAACCTTTAAAAAAGGGGGGAAGGGGGGCATTTTTTAGGTTTTTTGCGATTATGTATTTCAAAAACGGTAAGAGATACAGAAAAATGGTCTGAGGACGAAAAAACTACATAAAATTATCTGTGCAATGATATATAACACATTAGAGTTTAATTGCATATTTCGGCGTTAGAATAGAACATAAATTAGAATATTTTCATTTTAGACCTTTTTTAAAAGCTCCATAACTTTTCAAAGATTGTTAAGGCGCGTTTAGATGGCATCAAACTTGTTTGCATCCAACTTTTCCCTCAAACTTATCCAAGTTGCAAGGCTGTTTACACGTACGATATTCTCTCAAACAAATCCTATCAAACAAATCCTATCCAACTTGTTGGCCGTGTAAACAGTAGTTGAAAGTTGGAGCGGTCGTAAAACGTTATCAGTTTTTGCAATACGTTTTAGTACAGGAAAAATATATTTGCTTTTTCTTTTATTTTTTTTCGTGAATATTTTAAACATTGAAGGAAACATGCCCGAATGAGTATACAGCGTGCCCCAAAAGTCAACAGAACGCCAGAATTGGATGATAGCGCACAGATATTGGTAATCAGGCGCATTAATTCTTTATTATTAGAAAGTATATTTATATTTCGATTGGACTATAATCAATGCATCTCAAAGAAGTTGTCCAACTTCTGTTTTCACGGTGGATTTGTTTGAATGCTCGTTCCACTTCAAACTTGTTGTCCAACTTCTGTTTACACGATGGATTTGGTGTCCAACTTGTTTGAATGCTCAAAAGTTGGACGACAAATCCATCGTGAAAACAGCGCTTTAGTTCAGCCGTAAAATTTTGTACACGTATTAACAGCAAGTTTAAGATAATTTTAACGTATACGCTGAGTCGCTCCGGTCAAGGACCCCCATTATCCCCCCATTTAAATTTGTCAAAACGACATGTCCATATCTCCCCCCGAAATTGGAGCAGAGTGCTAAATTTTGGTTTGTTGCGATTGGAGGTCATAGTCACCCCACCCACCAAAAATCAGCTTATTTGGATAAAAACTAAGGGTACCTCCCATACAAAGTGACCCATGACAACTTTGTTTTACAGTTTATAAAATGAGTAGTACGTAGTTGTACGTAGAACAAACTCTTGATGGGTCACTTTGTATGGGAGATACCCTTAGTTTTTATCCGAATGAGCTGATTTTTGGTGGGTGGGGTGACTATGACCTCCAATCGCAACAAACCAAAATTTAGCACTCTGCTCCAATTTTGGGGGGAGTTATGAATAGGCAGTTTTGAAAATTTAAATGGGGGGATAATGGAGGTCCTTGACCGGAGCGACTCAATGTTTACGTTAAAATTATCTTAAACTTGTTGTGAGTACTTATATAAAATTATACGGATGAACTGGCGTTCTTTCAAAAGTTATGGAGCTTTTAAAAAAGGTCTAAAATGAAAATATTCTAATTTATGTTCTATTCTAACGCCGAAAAATTCAATTAAACTCTAATGTGTTATATATCGTTGCAAAGATAATTTTATGTAGTTTTTTTCGTCCTCAGACCATTTTTCTGTATCTCTTACCGTTTTTGAAATAATCGCAAAACACCGAAAAAAATGCCCCCTTCCCCCCTTTTTTAAAGGTTGCGGCACTTCTTTTTAGGGTGCAAAGTTCATTATCGGAATCAGCGCCCCATAATACATAAAGAAAGAGTGAGAAAAAACTTCTGTATTTTTTTCACGGATTGGTACTAAATCGACACGATATTACTGAACTACTAGTCTTTGCAAGCGCTGCACGAAATCGGCGAAAAACTCTTCATTGTACGTAAAAAACTTCAGTTGCCTCGTACTGTACTAGAATTTGCAAGCGCTACACAAGATCGGCCAAAATCTCTTGATTGTACGTATTAAAATTCATTTGCCTTCTATTGCACTAGTCTTTGCAAGCGCTGCACGAATTCGGCGAAAAACTCTTCATTGTACGTAAAAAACTTCAGTTGCCTCGTACTGCACTAGAATTTGCAAGCGCTACACAAGATCGGCCAAAATCTCTTCATTGTACGTATTAAAATTAATTTGCCTCGTATTGCACTAGTCTTTGCAAGCGCTGCACGAAATCGGCGAAAAACTCTTCATTGTACGTAAAAAACTTCAGTTGCCTCGTACTGTACTAGAATTTGCAAGCGCTACACAAGATCGGCCAAAATCTCTTGATTGTACGTATTAAAATTCATTTGCCTTCTATTGCACTAGTCTTTGCAAGCGCTGCACGAAATCGGCGAAAAACTCTTCATTGTACGTAAAAAACTTCAGTTGCCTCGTACTGCACTAGAATTTGCAAGCGCTACACAAGATCGGCCAAAATCTCTTCATTGTACGTATTAAAATTAATTTGCCTCGTATTGCACTAGTCTTTGCAAGCGCTGCACGAAATCGGCGAAAAACTCTTCATTGTACGTAAAAAACTTCAGTTGCCTCGTACTGTACTAGAATTTGCAAGCGCTACACAAGATCGGCCAAAATCTCTTCATTGTACGTATTAAAATTCATTTGCCTTCTATTGCACTAGTCTTTGCAAGCGCTGCACGAAATCGGCGAAAAACTCTTCATTGTACGTAAAAAACTTCAGTTGCCTCGTACTGCACTAGAATTTGCAAGCGCTACACAAGATCGGCCAAAATCTCTTCATTGTACGTATTAAAATTAATTTGCCTCGTATTGCACTAGTCTTTGCAAGCGCTGCACGAAATCGGCGAAAAACTCTTCATTGTACGTAAAAAACTTCAGTTGCCTCGTACTGCACTAGAATTTGCAAGCGCTACACAAGATCGGCCAAAATCTCCTCATTGTACGTATTAAAATTAATTTGCCTCGTATTGCACTAGTCTTTGCAAGCGCTGCACGAAATCGGCGAAAAACTCTTCATTGTACGTAAAAAACTTCAGTTGCCTCGTACTGTACTAGAATTTGCAAGCGCTACACAAGATCGGCCAAAATCTCTTCATTGTACGTATTAAAATTAATTTGCCTTCTATTGCACTAGTCTTCATTGTACGTATTAAAATTCATTTGCCTTCTATTGCACTAGTCTTTGCAAGCGATGCACGAAATCGGCGAAAAACTCTTCATTGTACGTAAAAAACTTCAGTTGCCTCGTACTGCACTAGAATTTGCAAGCGCTACACAAGATCGGCCAAAATCTCTTCATTGTACGTATTAAAATTAATTTGCCTCGTATTGCACTAGTCTTTGCAAGCGCTGCACGAAATCGGCGAAAAACTCTTCATTGTACGTAAAAAACTTCAGTTGCCTCGTACTGTACTAGAATTTGCAAGCGCTACACAAGATCGGCCAAAATCTCTTCATTGTACGTATTAAAATTAATTTGCCTCGTATTGCACTAGTCTTTGCAAGCGCTGCACGAAATCGGCGAAAAACTCTTCATTGTACGTAAAAAACTTCAGTTGCCTCGTACTGTACTAGAATTTGCAAGCGCTACACAAGATCGGCCAAAATCTCTTCATTGTACGTATTAAAATTCATTTGCCTTCTATTGCACTAGTCTTTGCAAGCGCTGCACGAAATCGGCGAAAAACTCTTCATTGTACGTAAAAAACTTCAGTTGCCTCGTACTGCACTAGAATTTGCAAGCGCTACACAAGATCGGCCAAAATCTCTTCATTGTACGTATTAAAATTAATTTGCCTCGTATTGCACTAGTCTTTGCAAGCGCTGCACGAAATCGGCGAAAAACTCTTCATTGTACGTAAAAAACTTCAGTTGCCTCGTACTGCACTAGAATTTGCAAGCGCTACACAAGATCGGCCAAAATCTCTTCATTGTACGTATTAAAATTAATTTGCCTCGTATTGCACTAGTCTTTGCAAGCGCTGCACGAAATCGGCGAAAAACTCTTCATTGTACGTAAAAAACTTCAGTTGCCTCGTACTGTACTAGAATTTGCAAGCGCTACACAAGATCGGCCAAAATCTCTTCATTGTACGTATTAAAATTCATTTGCCTTCTATTGCACTAGTCTTTGCAAGCGCTGCACGAAATCGGCGAAAAACTCTTCATTGTACGTAAAAAACTTCAGTTGCCTCGTACTGCACTAGAATTTGCAAGCGCTACACAAGATCGGCCAAAATCTCTTCATTGTACGTATTAAAATTAATTTGCCTCGTATTGCACTAGTCTTTGCAAGCGCTGCACGAAATCGGCGAAAAACTCTTCATTGTACGTAAAAAACTTCAGTTGCCTCGTACTGCACTAGAATTTGCAAGCGCTACACAAGATCGGCCAAAATCTCTTCATTGTACGTATTAAAATTAATTTGCCTCGTATTGCACTAGTCTTTGCAAGCGCTGCACGAAATCGGCGAAAAACTCTTCATTGTACGTAAAAAACTTCAGTTGCCTCGTACTGTACTAGAATTTGCAAGCGCTACACAAGATCGGCCAAAATCTCTTCATTGTACGTATTAAAATGCATTTGCCTTCTATTGCACTAGTCTTTGCAAGCGCTGCACGAAATCGGCGAAAAACTCTTCATTGTACGTAAAAAACTTCAGTTGCCTCGTACTGCACTAGAATTTGCAAGCGCTACACAAGATCGGCCAAAATCTCTTCATTGTACGTATTAAAATTAATTTGCCTCGTATTGCACTAGTCTTTGCAAGCGCTGCACGAAATCGGCGAAAAACTCTTCATTGTACGTAAAAAACTTCAATTGCCTCGTATTGCACTAGCATTTGCAAGCAATACACAAAATCGCCCAAAAACTCCATTGTGCACAATATGTACACTCAAATGCCGTCTACTGCTGTTAGCCACATAAAAGTTGCGGAAAATGTTCAGAAACATTCGGATGCCTCGTACTGAACAAGGGTTTGTAAGTGGAATTTGCTTTACAAACCCGAGCGGAGTTGGAGGCAATGATGCCTCCAGTTGAACTAGGGTTTGTAAATACGCTGCCGGGACCCTAGAACGGCAGAGGCAGCCCTCGCATCTAGCAGTATGTTACTGTTACCTCCACACTGCTGGAGTGGGCGCCTGATTGACGTCACAAATTCAATCCGTTGGCCTATTCGCGGCCCGTCTGGTAAGTCTCCACGACAGGTACGGACGTTAAACCCCCTAGGATATATGTCCCTATCTACTCAGTTGCAGTTGAGCACTCGGTGTGTACGGTCGTGTTATTCGATAGCTGTCTCGCGCGTGTTTTCGTTTTGATAGTCGTTAGCTCGTTTTGCTCCTGCAACTTGGTGGTAGTGCTGGTTGATTAAGTTCCCCGCTGCCACCGCTTGAAAGTCGCGGTTTTTTCGCGTTTTTTCGCGGTTATTCGCGTGTTTTTGACAGTTGGTACGTTTTGGACAGTGCAAAAACCTTTACATCGTGGTAAAGGTTGACGGACGTCATTGGATCGCAGTGTTTGTGGTCTTGTTGGACGCGCCCCAGTGTGACGCGTATTTTGAGGGGTCATCCTCCAAAATCCGTCGCGGTTTTTCGCGTGTTTTGTTGACATTTTCGGTTTTTGACAGTGTAAAACTTTTACACTGCCGTAAAGGTGGACGGACGTCATCGGATCCCATCGTGTGTGGTCTTGTTGGACGCGCCCCAGTGAGACGCGTGTTTTGAGGGGTCAACCTTCAAAATCCGTCGTGATTTACGCGAGTTACGCGCGAAAGATTCTTTCGCGTTGTACGATTTGTGCGAAGTTGGACGTGTCGGCAACTGTAAATGATACGGTTGCTTGTTGACAACGATATTTGTGCTTGCGTTGTGTGCATTTTCGGTGAGTACGATTTTTGCTTGTTGCTACCCGGTGTTTGTGCACTCAGTGCACGTGGACTCGTGTATATCGCTGCTAAAGTTGGACAACGACCGGTCGTCCAACCAGTCGTCCAACTTGTCGTCCAACTTATCGTCCAACTTGTTGTACGATAAGTTGGAAGTCAACTTTTTGGTCCAACTTGTTGTCCAACTTGTCGTCCAACTTGTCGTCCAACTTGTTGTACGACAGGTTGCACCAACTTTTTGGACTTTTGAGGCGATTGGTTGAACGACTTGGAGTTTTTCAACTTTTTCGAGTGATCTGAGTGAGTCATGAGCACTATGGCCCGCGGCTCGGGAAAAAAGTCGAAGACAGAGACGGCTCCGAGTGACGTTGTGGATGTTGATAGTCCTCCGCCGAGGAGGAAGGAGGCGGTTGCTAGGCCAGATGGTGATGAAAGTACGACTGACCCCTCTGAGGACATGCCCTTGGTGAGTAGCGTTGCGACTGAAGCTGGTGGTGCTGCAAGGAAGTTGGACTCGGGTAAGAGTCAGGAAGAATCGAATAAGGTTAGTGGTTTTGTGCAGGAAGAATCGAATAAGGTTAGTGGTTTTGTGGCTGAAGAGATTGTGAAGTTGAAGGAGGTCAGAGCCGGTATTGAGTCGGTTCTTAGTAGCGAAAATGTTGGACTGGATGCTGCTTTAAAGGTAAGCAGGATTATCGCTATGGCTGAGGAAACGCCTGATAGCAACAAATGCAGTTTTGAGTGGGGAAAACAATATCCTCAGGGGCCTCGTTCGGTCACCGGTAGAGAATCTGAATGAACGGGCGGCACCTGCTGCCAAGACTACGAAGCCGGAAACTCCGAAGGTGAAAGTGATGTCGGCGTTAGAAAAAGCTGGAGCTCTTGTAGGTCTCAAAGTTGCGCCTTGTCAGCCAAGGGAAACGTGGTCGGTGGTTGTTAAGGGTGGGGACTACTCCCCAATGGAAATTGAAAAGATAGTCCATGCGAAAATCATGACGAAGATGACTGATGTAAGATTGCATCATGTTGCCCCTCGGAAAGGTGGTGGGTTAGAAATCAGGCTTCCCTCAAGAGATGAAACGAAGGACTTTTTGAAGAAGGGAAATTTTAAGGAGTTTGGCCTTGAAGCTGAAAGACTGCGTAAATGGCCGCAGATGGTGCTGAAGAACGTGCATTGTCATATACCGTCCAGTAAGATACTGGACGAAATATATGACAATAACATGCACGAAAATGTTCCTGATGAGATCTATTACAAGAAGAATATCAGGGTAGTTAGTCGTCCTATAAAACAGGGCCCTGACGCTACGGCGGACGTGGTCCTGGAGGGATCGCCATTGTTGGTAGAGAGGATGGTTGTGCAGGAACGAATTTATGTAGAAAGCCATGCATATCGAGTGATGCTTCGGGAGCCGTTCCCAGTATGTTGGCGATGTGTGGGATTCGATCACATCGCGAAAAACTGCAAGTCCACTGAGATCGTCTGCAGACATTGCAGTGGTGAGGGGCACCGTGCCCGTTCCTGTCGAAATGATCAGCATTGCCGTAACTGTGCGGCAAGAGGACTGGCTGCTGACCACGAAATGTTGTCCCTGGACTGCCCTGTGTACATGGGGAGAGTTAAACGTATACAAGCGAGGCACTAGGTGATGGCTCGGTATGGCGATGCTATTATGTAGCGTCTCCCTATACCTAGGTATTGCTCTGTTGACATCTCCATTGCATGGTGGGTAGACTGGTGCTACCCACTTATGTGACCTTGGAGATGGTGTATGCTAGGATGTATGTATGAGATGAGTGGATGAGATGAGTGGATGAGATGAAGGGATGTGAATGTAAGTATGTCTTACCTCTGATTGATTGCTGTAGGTTAGTTTTTAATGTTAGGTGCACGGGTGTCGTGTAAGCCCCGGGGAATCACTGCCTTCAGTGACCCTCGTACGACAAAGAGGTTGGCCCCCTAGTGGGAGTATCGTGCTGGCTGTGGTTTCGCGAATAGCGTGGAGTTGCGCTCTATTCAACCGGGTGCCGGGACCCTAGAACGGCAGAGGCAGCCCTCGCATCTAGCAGTATGTTACTGTTACCTCCACACTGCTGGAGTGGGCGCCTGATTGACGTCACAAATTCAATCCGTTGGCCTATTCGCGGCCCGTCTGGTAAGTCTCCACGACAGGTACGGACGTTAAACCCCCTAGGATATATATGTCCCTATCTACTGAGTTGCAGTTGAGCACTCGGTGTGTACGGTCGTGTTATTCGATAGCTGTCTCGCGCGTGTTTTCGTTTTGATAGTCGTTAGCTCGTTTTGCTCCTGCAACTTGGTGGTAGTGCTGGTTGATTAAGTTCCCCGCTGCCACCGCTTGAAAGTCGCGGTTTTTCGCGTTTTTTCGCGGTTATTCGCGTGTTTTTGACAGTTGGTACGTTTTGGACAGTGCAAAAACCTTTACATCGTGGTAAAGGTTGACGGACGTCATTGGATCGCAGTGTTTGTGGTCTTGTTGGACGCGCCCCAGTGTGACGCGTATTTTGAGGGGTCATCCTCCAAAATCCGTCGCGGTTTTTCGCGTGTTTTGTTGACATTTTCGGTTTTGACAGTGTAAAACTTTTACACTGCCGTAAAGGTGGACGGACGTCATCGGATCCCATCGTGTGTGGTCTTGTTGGACGCGCCCCAGTGAGACGCGTGTTTTGAGGGGTCAACCTTCAAAATCCGTCGTGATTTACGCGAGTTACGCGCGAAAGATTCTTTCGCGTTGTACGATTTGTGCGAAGTTGGACGTGTCGGCAACTGTA
This sequence comes from Microchrysa polita, assembly GCA_949715475.1. NCBI lineage: Eukaryota > Metazoa > Arthropoda > Insecta > Diptera > Stratiomyidae > Microchrysa > Microchrysa polita. Next base: position 455,661 of record CATIXY010000003.1, read on the forward strand.
AATGATACGGTTGCTTGTTGACAACGATATTTGTGCTTGCGTTGTGTGCATTTTCGGTGAGTACGATTTTTGCTTGTTGCTACCCGGTGTTTGTGCACTCAGTGCACGTGGACTCGTGTATATCGCTGCTAAAGTTGGACAACGACCGGTCGTCCAACCAGTCGTCCAACTTGTCGTCCAACTTATCGTCCAACTTGTTGTACGATAAGTTGGAAGTCAACTTTTTGGTCCAACTTGTTGTCCAACTTGTCGTCCAACTTGTCGTCCAACTTGTTGTACGACAGGTTGCACCAACTTTTTGGACTTTTGAGGCGATTGGTTGAACGACTTGGAGTTTTTCAACTTTTTCGAGTGATCTGAGTGAGTCATGAGCACTATGGCCCGCGGCTCGGGAAAAAAGTCGAAGACAGAGACGGCTCCGAGTGACGTTGTGGATGTTGATAGTCCTCCGCCGAGGAGGAAGGAGGCGGTTGCTAGGCCAGATGGTGATGAAAGTACGACTGACCCCTCTGAGGACATGCCCTTGGTGAGTAGCGTTGCGACTGAAGCTGGTGGTGCTGCAAGGAAGTTGGACTCGGGTAAGAGTCAGGAAGAATCGAATAAGGTTAGTGTTTTGTGCAGGAAGAATCGAATAAGGTTAGTGGTTTTGTGGCTGAAGAGATTGTGAAGTTGAAGGAGGTCAGAGCCGGTATTGAGTCGGTTCTTAGTAGCGAAAATGTTGGACTGGATGCTGCTTTAAAGGTAAGCAGGATTATCGCTATGGCTGAGGAAACGATTATTCGCCTGATAGCAACAAATGCAGTTTTGAGTGGGGAAAACAATATCCTCAGGGGCCTCGTTCGGTCACCGGTAGAGAATCTGAATGAACGGGCGGCACCTGCTGCCAAGACTACGAAGCCGGAAACTCCGAAGGTGAAAGTGATGTCGGCGTTAGAAAAAGCTGGAGCTCTTGTAGGTCTCAAAGTTGCGCCTTGTCAGCCAAGGGAAACGTGGTCGGTGGTTGTTAAGGGTGGGGACTACTCCCCAATGGAAATTGAAAAGATAGTCCATGCGAAAATCATGACGAAGATGACTGATGTAAGATTGCATCATGTTGCCCCTCGGAAAGGTGGTGGGTTAGAAATCAGGCTTCCCTCAAGAGATGAAACGAAGGACTTTTTGAAGAAGGGAAATTTTAAGGAGTTTGGCCTTGAAGCTGAAAGACTGCGTAAATGGCCGCAGATGGTGCTGAAGAACGTGCATTGTCATATACCGTCCAGTAAGATACTGGACGAAATATATGACAATAACATGCACGAAAATGTTCCTGATGAGATCTATTACAAGAAGAATATCAGGGTAGTTAGTCGTCCTATAAAACAGGGCCCTGACGCTACGGCGGACGTGGTCCTGGAGGGATCGCCATTGTTGGTAGAGAGGATGGTTGTGCAGGAACGAATTTATGTAGAAAGCCATGCATATCGAGTGATGCTTCGGGAGCCGTTCCCAGTATGTTGGCGATGTGTGGGATTCGATCACATCGCGAAAAACTGCAAGTCCACTGAGATCGTCTGCAGACATTGCAGTGGTGAGGGGCACCGTGCCCGTTCCTGTCGAAATGATCAGCATTGCCGTAACTGTGCGGCAAGAGGACTGGCTGCTGACCACGAAATGTTGTCCCTGGACTGCCCTGTGTACATGGGGAGAGTTAAACGTATACAAGCGAGGCACTAGGTGATGGCTCGGTATGGCGATGCTATTATGTAGCGTCTCCCTATACCTAGGTATTGCTCTGTTGACATCTCCATTGCATGGTGGGTAGACTGGTGCTACCCACTTATGTGACCTTGGAGATGGTGTATGCTAGGATGTATGTATGAGATGAGTGGATGAGATGAGTGGATGAGATGAAGGGATGTGAATGTAAGTATGTCTTACCTCTGATTGATTGCTGTAGGTTAGTTTTTAATGTTAGGTGCACGGGTGTCGTGTAAGCCCCGGGGATTCACTGCCTTCAGTGACCCTCGTACGACAAAGAGGTTGGCCCCCTAGTGGGAGTATCGTGCTGGCTGTGGTTTCGCGAATAGCGTGGAGTTGCGCTCTATTCAACCGGGTGCCGGGACCCTAGAACGGCAGAGGCAGCCCTCGCATCTAGCAGTATGTTACTGTTACCTCCACACTGCTGGAGTGGGCGCCTGATTGACGTCACAAATTCAATCCGTTGGCCTATTCGCGGCCCGTCTGGTAAGTCTCCACGACAGGTACGGACGTTAAACCCCCTAGGATATATATGTCCCTATCTACTTCCCGCAGGGGGAGTGTGTTCATGTGACACACATATTTGGTGAGTTGCGACACCACGGACCCGAGCAGCGCAGGGAGGCCCCTGGTATGGTTGATACGCCATGGCGTGGATCTGTACAAAAGACCTTCGGGAGTTGACGGTCCCGAGCTCCCGAGCTCGTCATGTATGGGTGACACAGCATAGCTTGACTTTTTCCCTATTCCTTCAAAAAGTCAGCTATACAAGCTCACACGACGCAGTGCTTCCTCGTAGGGGAGAAACCACATATAAGCGTACGTGTCTAGTCTCGGAGTTGGCGGCTTCGCAGAACCCAAGCCTCGAAGGGGCCAGTTAGGGAGAATGGCCTTTGCGCCTATACCTAGCTGGCTTGTGGATTGATGACCACACGGCCCGAATCAAATTGCTGCTTAGTAAACGGATGGGGGCCACCCCTATGTGAACGGTAGCGCTACGAGTCTGCTTTAAGCAGACGAGTAGTAAACAGGCATAACGATCCTGCGGAGGCATCCGAATTCGTTAGGACTTCCGAAAGGGGGCCAAAGGAGGATCACACCTGCTATAGAGAAATCTTTAGCGAATAGTGTACCTCGGGGATGGGCGTGCCCAGGGGACCATGGTCCCTACCCATCAAGGCGTTGGTCTCGAGGGGGTATGTGGTGTTCGACAAGTCGACCAGCTAGAGTCGCAACCTGAGGTGAGGTTCCAAAGGGAGGCATCCCGGCGGTAAAACTCCATTCCGGCTTTAAGCCGGATAAAATAAAATGTCTTCCTGCGGGGGGAGGTATGGCCCATGGCTTAGATACTCTTTTAGACATGTGTAGTAGATCACTCATCAGTGTCCCTATCTACTCAGTTGCAATCTAGCAGCCGAACTGTTTGGACGTGCCATCGCGGTAATTCCCTTCGAGTGTTCTACTTTTCGTTCGTTTGCTAGCTTACAACTGTGGTAAGTTGACCACGTGTGCGTCGAGGTAGTGTGTGAGGTGTAATTCCCCGCTACTTCCGCCAAGGAGTTTGTGCGACTTCGCGTTTTCGCGTTTTTCGTGTTTTTATATGCAATTTTGCGATTTTTTGCGAGTGAAATTGCTTCATACCGCCTTTGAGGTGGGCGGACGTTTGATTATCGCCGCGTTTTTGGTGTCGCTGGATGCGCTGTCGACAGACGCGCATTTTGGTATATGAACAGTGGAAATCGGTTGGAAAACGTGGATTCTGTGCGCGAAAGACACATTCGCGAGGTACAATTTCACGCGTTCACGTAGTGTCGGCAACGGTACTTGGTACTGTTGTTTGTTTACAACATTTTGAACCGGTCGTCGGGTCGTTTTGCACGGTGGTCGAGTGCACGTGCACTTGGCACTTGTGTTGTGTATTGCTGAGTGCTGGCAGACGTAGTGTGTGTGTGGGAGTAGCCACCTGTGAGTTGGAGGGTGGCAACATATTGTTGCTGCTCACTGCCCAGCGTCGCTGCTTTGCTGCCGCTGCCCGCTGCCAGCAATCTGTTTCGGCGATTTTCGCTGCTTGGACATTGTTTTTTTTGCTGTTTCGCTGCTTTGCTGCCGCTGCCGCTGCTTTGCTGCCCGGCAGCGCTGCTTCGCTGCTTTGACGTTTTTCGCTTTTATGCGTTTTTTGGACGTTTTTGTAACGTTTTGGGTGAGTGAAAATTTTTTCGAAAATTTTTCGAAAAATTTTTCTAAGTCCTCGATACTTAGAAAAGTTTTCGAAGGATTGAAATTTTTGGAACTTAGAAAAATTTTGAAAATTATTTTCAAAATTTTTCTAAGTATTTTGGAAGAACAATTTTTGAGATTTTTTCCTAAGTATTTTAATATACTTAGGGGACTTCGAGGAATTTCTTGGAATTTTTTTTTATTTGGACCTATATTGCGTTTTGAGGGAACTTATTACCTGTGTCTCGTAAGCGAGTGTTTCGACGATGTCGAAACAGCCGAAACGAGGCAAGTCCGGGGAGAGTGGGGACAACCCCGTGGATGTTGACAAGGCTAAGATGCCGGCCCCAAGTCTGGAAGATAGTCCGCTACTGAGGAGGAAAAGTGTGAGGGCCAATCCAAAAGTAGATGACGACGGCGATACTGACAGCACGGTCACTGACTTTATGGATGTCGGGGGGTCTGAGACGGACCCGGACGCTGGACCGTCGAAGGGTACGGCCGCTGGACCGTTGAAGGGTACGGCCAAGCGAACCGGGGGGAAGAAATTGGGTGGGATACCTGGGCACCTTAACATGTGCCGTGAAGAGGTGAAGGCGCTACTCCGGGCGGCGAAGGTTGACGCGGAAGTTGTGCAGGACGTTATCGACACGATCTCCCGACATGCGGAGGGAATAATTTCCCTTCACGTGCGCGTACAGGGGCAAAATGAAGGGATAAAGTTGGCTCTTCTTTCGCCTGCTATGCGGGCAGACCCGAAGGCCAAGGCCCCTATGGCGCCTCCTGAGCCTCTTGCGCAAGCAGCGTCGTTCGCGACAGTGGCAGCGGCTTTCCCGCCACTGAATGCTCCTGCAGTGAGCCGAGGGTGGCTAAAAAGCCTGCGGAAACATGGTCCGCTATAGTTAGTAGCCAAGGCAATGGCGCTATGCCTGTTGAAATGGCTACTATGGTAAGGAAGGAGCTGGTTCCTCAGTTGGGTGTCCGAGTGCACCAAGTTGCCACCAGGAAGGATGGCAGCGTAATGATTAGGGTCCCCTCAGAGGCTGAACGGATTAAGGTCATGCAGTCGGTGAAGTTTGGGGAGCGAGGACTCCAGGTGAAGTCTGCCGATAAGCTGGGTCCACAGGTGGAAATTAGGGATGTGGAATGCTGGATCCCCACAGATGAGGTTCTGACGGAGATTTACGAACAGAACCTCAAGGACACGGTTGAAAGCCTGGAGGTCTTCAAAAAGAAGATCTCACTAGTGAGCAGACCGACGAAGTTGGGGCCCGGTGCCACCTCGACTGTGGTACTCGAGGCCACGCCTGAGATTGCCGAGGCTCTTGCAGCGCAAGAGAAAGTTTACATTAAATACCTGGCCTGCAACTCCTCCATCAGGGACCCGTTCCCTGTCTGCTGGCGTTGTATAGGGTTTGATCACCTCGCCAAGGACTGCAGAGCAAAGGAAATTGTTTGCAGTCGATGCAGCGGCGATGGCCATAGAGCCAAAGACTGTAGGGCGGAACCGTGCTGTAGGAACTGTACCAACAGGGCACTTCCTGCAGCGCACAGCATACGGTCACCGGCTTGCCCGGTGTATGCGGCTAGGGCGGCGAGGGTAAGTGCAAGACACTAATATGGAAGTCCTCATTGCACAATTGAATTGTGGGCGGGCGGCCTCCGCCATGCATGAGCTTGGGGAAAGGCTCGTGAGTAGCGGAGCGTCAATTGCCATCCTGCAGGAACCCTACATGGTCTGTGACCGTGTGGTGGGCCTGCCCGGTGGCATGAGATCGTTCTCTTCTCAGGGTGATGGTTTGCTGAAAGCGACCGTGGTCGTGTGCGACCCGGCGCTGGATTGTGTACAGGTTGCTGAGATGAGTGGAGAGTGTGGTGTTTGCGTGAATGTGACTGGTCCCTTTGGAAGTATGTACTGTGTGAGTGTGTATTGTCCGCCAAGTAGGGATATTGATCCCTACTTGGCGTATCTGGATGAGGTCCTGCTACTGGCTAGCGGAGCACCACTCATCCTTGGTATGGACGCAAATGGAACATCTGCTCTCTGGCATAGCAAAGTGCGTAGACCATGGTCTACACACCCTCGCGGCCAGAGAGGGGATGCCCTCGCGGAGTGCCTGCTAGCCAATAGCATGATCGTGTTGAATGAACCGTCCTTGTCATATACATTTGACAAGGATGGTACAGGATGCAATGGTGTGAGCGATGTAGATGTGAGTTGTGTGAATGAAGCTGCAATGCAATTTGAGTTTGAATGGCGAATAGTGCCCAGCCTCAACATCAGCGACCACAACCTCATTGAAATTCGTATGAGTTTCGGTGGGGCGGTGGCCGCTGAGGTTGACATGCCTGTGGTACCTAAATGGTACACCAGGTATGCAAACTGGGCACTGTTTGAGACTCGGATCTTGCAGGCTTTTCAATGCCGACCAAGATCCGAGTTTGAGTGCATGGGAATTGAGGAGCAGTGTGCCTTCGTCAATGACTGTCTTAGCGAGGTCAATAATGACATATTTCGGCCTCCACGCATTAGGAGGCGGAGACATGTCCGATGGTGGACCAGGGAGCTGGACGCCAAGAAGTGCGAGGTTGCTCGGCTTCGGAAGCGTTTCCAGCGAGCCAGAGTTCGCAATCATGCAGAGGTAGAACTCCGTGGTGCCGCGTTTAGGCGGGCGAGGAGTGAGTATCACTGCATGATGGCGAAGTGCAAGGAGGACGACTGGAGGCGTTTCGTCAGCTGTTCTTCGGACGACCCCTGGGGAAATGCCTACAAATTTTGTAGAGGTAGACGGGCACGTTGTGAAGTGTCAAGCCTCGTCACTGAGGCTGGCACGACACATACGTGGAGGGAGAGCATAGAGGTTCTCATGGATAGTTTCTTTCCTGCGGCTGACCCTGTCGATGCTCTGCTTTGTGAGCGAGTTGCAGATGACGGAGAAATCCCTCCTCTGCAACAAGCAGAGATCGAAGCGAGCATTGCCAGGCTCAGGTGCAGGAAGTCACCCGGTATAGATGGAATGACCGGCCAGATGTGCAAAAGCATGTGGCGGGCCATTCCAGACTACATGAAGATCCTCTATGAATCTTGTTTCCGAGCCCGAACATTCCCCAGGAGTTGGAAAACTGCGCGGATGGTCGTGCTGCTGAAGGGCCCTGATAAGGTCCGAACCGATCCTTCATCCTATCGTGGCATCAGTCTCCTTCCAGTGCTTGGAAAAGTGCTGGAAAGGATACTGGTGGATAGGATGGAGGACCGGATCGGCGATCAGATGTCTGATAGGCAGTACGGTTTCCGCAAGGGAAGATCAGTTGAGGATGCGCTTTTGTTCGTCCAGGAGGCAGTCAGAACCAGTGGTGCCAAACGCGTCCTTGGAATCTTTGTGGATTTCAAGGGGGCGTTTGACAACTTGCTGTGGAGTGCCGTCTTGCACAAGCTCGAGGCAGCTGGCTGTCCGGAAATAGCTCTATGGAAGAGCTATTTCTCGGACAGAGAGTCCCTGGTCGTGGGTGTGGAAGACCTCGTTAGGAAGTCAGCGATGCGGGGATGTCCGCAGGGCTCCATCGTTGGTCCATTTATATGGAATTTTATGATGGATGACCTGCTGGCATCTTTGCAGCCCCTGGTGAAGTGCTGCGCATACGCCGATGATCTTCTCCTCCTAGTGGAGGGAGAAACGCGGCTGGCGCTTGAGGAGAAGGGCTCTCAACTCATGGAAATTGTCCATGGGTGGGGAGCCCGGGTGGGCGTTGAAGTGTCAACCCGGAAAACGACGATAATGATGCTGAAAAGCATATTATCGTCGAGCCGGCCCCCGATAGTTCGGATGGGTAGAGACTCTCTCAAGTATCGGAAGCAAGTCCGGTACTTGGGAGTGTCTTACGGTGAACGGTTGACACTTCAGCCCCACTTTGAGGGGCTGAAGGCACGCTTGCTCTGTTTAGTGGGTATGCTGAGGCGTGTTATGCGCAGAGACTGGGGGCTAGGTCGGCGTGCAGTTCGACAGATCTACGGTTCACTACTGGTTGCATGTGCAACCTTTGGTGCCGGAGTTCTGATGGACTGGGCGTCATCTGTCCGTGGATCTCGGCAACTTGGCACGCTTCAGCGTATCATGATGTATGCATGTATACCTGTGTGTCGGACAGTCTCGACTGCCGCCATGCAGGTATTGATGGGTGTTCCCCCTCTTGATCTGGAGGTTGTTCGACGTGGAACAGCCTTCCACATCAGGAGGGGCTTGACGTTGCCTGAATGTTCACTGGTGAATCAGCAAAGTGTGTCTGGGAGAACTCAGCGTTCTGTCGCTGAGCTCCTGGATGACTGTGTCCTGTCTAGATGGCAATCTAGATGGGAACAGTCCGTCGTCGGTAGGGTGACATTCGGGTACATCAGGGATGTCCGTGCTGCCCAAGGAAACCTAGACTTAGATTTTAATCTAAGTTTAGGTTTCCTGATCACGGGACATGGCTCCTTGAACTGGAAGCTTGTCCAGCTTGGGTTAGCCAGAGATGCCTCCTGTCCGTGCTGTGGTGCGGAGCAGGAGGACTGGCTGCACGTATTGGTGTTCTGCCCAAGGTACTCGGATGTCCGAGACCTGGCATCGTTTGGGGTTGTCCTAAACGATGGTACCGCCGACGTCACGGAGTGTTTGTGGGGGAGAGAACGAGTTCGGCGACTGAATGCCTTCGCGAAGGAGGCGTTCAGCCGTCGAACCGCCGTCCGCCGTCAGTTGGATTGAGCGTGGACTTCATGTTGGTGTCTTCACTTACGATTAGGTAGGTAGGTTGCACGGGAGTCGCTTAAGCCCCGGAGAGCTACTGCCTCAGTACTCTCCGAGCGACTATGAGGTAGGCCCCCTAGTGGGAGTATCGTGCTGGCTGTGGTTTCAACGAGAGCGTGGAGTTGCGCATTCAACCGGGCGCCGGGACCCATAGAACGGCAGAGGTATTAGAAAGGCCTCGCATCCAGCAGTATGATTGCCAAGCTTGGAGTGCCAGCTTGGTATAAACTGCTACCTTCAGGGGGCGCTGATTGACGTCAAAAGAATCAATCCGATCGGCCAAATCGAGGCCCGTCTGGTAAGTCTCCACGACAGGAACGGACGTTAAACCCAGGACTATTCTGTCCCTATCTACTCGAAACAGCCGAAACGAGGCAAGTCCGGGGAGAGTGGGGACAACCCCGTGGATGTTGACAAGGCTAAGATGCCGGCCCCAAGTCTGGAAGATAGTCCGCTACTGAGGAGGAAAAGTGTGAGGGCCAATCCAAAAGTAGATGACGACGGCGATACTGACAGCACGGTCACTGACTTTATGGATGTTGGGGGGTCTGAGACGGACCCGGACGCTGGACCGTCGAAGGGTACGGCCGCTGGACCGTTGAAGGGTACGGCCAAGCGAACCGGGGGGAAGAAATTGGGTGGGATACCTGGGCACCTTAACATGTGCCGTGAAGAGGTGAAGGCGCTACTCCGGGCGGCGAAGGTTGACGCGGAAGTTGTGCAGGACGTTGTCGACACGATCTCCCGACATGCGGAGGGAATAATTTCCCTTCACGTGCGCGTACAGGGGCGAAATGAAGGGATAAAGTTGGCTCTTCTTTCGCCTGCTATGCGGGCAGACCCGAAGGCCAAGGCCCCTATGGCGCCTCCTGCGCCTCTTGCGCAAGCAGCGTCGTTCGCGACAGTGGCAGCGGCTTTCCCGCCACTGAATGCTCCTGCAGTGAAGCCGAGGGTGGCTAAAAAGCCTGCGGAAACATGGTCCGCTATAGTTAGTAGCCAAGGCAATGGCGCTATGCCTGTTGAAATGGCTACTATGGTAAGGAAGGAGCTGGTTCCTCAGTTGGGTGTCCGAGTGCACCAAGTTGCCACCAGGAAGGATGGCAGCGTAATGATTAGGGTCCCCTCAGAGGCTGAACGGATTAAGGTCATGCAGTCGGTGAAGTTTGGGGAGCGAGGACTCCAGGTGAAGTCTGCCGATAAGCTGGGTCCACAGGTGGAAATTAGGGATGTGGAATGCTGGATCCCCACAGATGAGGTTCTGACGGAGATTTACGAACAGAACCTCAAGGACACGGTTGAAAGCCTGGAGGTCTTCAAAAAGAAGATCTCACTAGTGAGCAGACCGACGAAGTTGGGGCCCGGTGCCACCTCGACTGTGGTACTCGAGGCCACGCCTGAGATTGCCGAGGCTCTTGCAGCGCAGGAGAAAGTTTACATTAAATACCTGGCCTGCAACTCCTCCATCAGGGACCCGTTCCCTGTCTGCTGGCGTTGCATAGGGTTTGATCACCTCGCCAAGGACTGCAGAGCAAAGGAAATTGTTTGCAGTCGATGCAGCGGCGATGGCCATAGAGCCAAAGACTGTAGGGCGGAACCGTGCTGTAGGAACTGTACCAACAGGGCACTTCCCGCAGCGCACAGCATACGGTCACCGGCTTGCCCGGTGTATGCGGCTAGGGCGGCGAGGGTAAGTGCAAGACACTAATATGGAAGTCCTCATTGCACAATTGAATTGTGGGCGGGCGGCCTCCGCCATGCATGAGCTTGGGGAAAGGCTCGTGAGTAGCGGAGCGTCAATTGCCATCCTGCAGGAACCCTACATGGTCGGTGACCGTGTGGTGGGCCTGCCCGGTGGCATGAGATCGTTCTCTTCTCAGGGTGATGGTTTGCTGAAAGCGACCGTGGTCGTGTGCGACCCGGCGCTGGATTGTGTACAGGTTGCTGAGATGAGTGGAGAGTGTGGTGTTTGCGTGAATGTGACTGGTCCCTTTGGAAGTATGTACTGTGTGAGTGTGTATTGTCCGCCAAGTAGGGATATTGATCCCTACTTGGCGTATCTGGATGAGGTCCTGCTACTGGCTAGCGGAGCACCACTCATCCTTGGTATGGACGCAAATGGAACATCTGCTCTCTGGCATAGCAAAGTGCGTAGACCATGGTCTACACACCCTCGCGGCCAGAGAGGGGATGCCCTCGCGGAGTGCCTGCTAGCCAATAGCATGATCGTGTTGAATGAACCGTCCTTGTCATATACATTTGACAAGGATGGTACAGGATGCAATGGTGTGAGCGATGTAGATGTGAGTTGTGTGAATGAAGCTGCAATGCAATTTGAGTTTGAATGGCGAATAGTGCCCAGCCTCAACATCAGCGACCACAACCTCATTGAAATTCGTATGAGTTTCGGTGGGGCGGTGGCCGCTGAGGTTGACATGCCTGTGGTACCTAAATGGTACACCAGGTATGCAAACTGGGCACTGTTTGAGACTCGGATCTTGCAGGCTTTTCAATGCCGACCAAGATCCGAGTTTGAGTGCATGGGAATTGAGGAGCAGTGTGCCTTCGTCAATGACTGTCTTAGCGAGGTCAATAATGACATATTTCGGCCTCCACGCATTAGGAGGCGGAGACATGTCCGATGGTGGACCAGGGAGCTGGACGCCAAGAAGTGCGAGGTTGCTCGGCTTCGGAAGCGTTTCCAGCGAGCCAGAGTTCGCAATCATGCAGAGGTAGAACTCCGTGGTGCCGCGTTTAGGCGGGCGAGGAGTGAGTATCACTGCATGATGGCGAAGTGCAAGGAGGACGACTGGAGGCGTTTCGTCAGCTGTTCTTCGGACGACCCCTGGGGAAATGCCTACAAATTTTGTAGAGGTAGACGGGCACGTTGTGAAGTGTCAAGCCTCGTCACTGAGGCTGGCACGACACATACGTGGAGGGAGAGCATAGAGGTTCTCATGGATAGTTTCTTTCCTGCGGCTGACCCTGTCGATGCTCTGCTTTGTGAGCGAGTTGCAGATGACGGAGAAATCCCTCCTCTGCAACAAGCAGAGATCGAAGCGAGCATTGCCAGGCTCAGGTGCAGGAAGTCACCCGGTATAGATGGAATGACCGGCCAGATGTGCAAAAGCATGTGGCGGGCCATTCCAGACTACATGAAGATCCTCTATGAATCTTGTTTCCGAGCCCGAACTTTCCCCAGGAGTTGGAAAACTGCGCGGATGGTCGTGCTGCTGAAGGGCCCTGATAAGGTCCGAACCGATCCTTCATCCTATCGTGGCATCAGTCTCCTTCCAGTGCTTGGAAAAGTGCTGGAAAGGATACTGGTGGATAGGATGGAGGACCGGATCGGCGATCAGATGTCTGATAGGCAGTACGGTTTCCGCAAGGGAAGATCAGTTGAGGATGCGCTTTTGTTCGTCCAGGAGGCAGTCAGAACCAGTGGTGCCAAACGCGTCCTTGGAATCTTTGTGGATTTCAAGGGGGCGTTTGACAACTTGCTGTGGAGTGCCGTCTTGCACAAGCTCGAGGCAGCTGGCTGTCCGGAAATAGCTCTATGGAAGAGCTATTTCTCGGACAGAGAGTCCCTGGTCGTGGGTGTGGAAGACCTCGTTAGGAAGTCAGCGATGCGGGGATGTCCGCAGGGCTCCATCGTTGGTCCATTTATATGGAATTTTATGATGGATGACCTGCTGGCATCTTTGCAGCCCCTGGTGAAGTGCTGCGCATACGCCGATGATCTTCTCCTCCTAGTGGAGGGAGAAACGCGGCTGGCGCTTGAGGAGAAGGGCTCTCAACTCATGGAAATTGTCCATGGGTGGGGAGCCCGGGTGGGCGTTGAAGTGTCAACCCGGAAAACGACGATAATGATGCTGAAAAGCATATTATCGTCGAGCCGGCCCCCGATAGTTCGGATGGGTAGAGATTCTCTCAAGTATCGGAAGCAAGTCCGGTACTTGGGAGTGTCTTACGGTGAACGGTTGACACTTCAGCCCCACTTTGAGGGGCTGAAGGCACGCTTGCTTTGTTTAGTGGGTATGCTGAGGCGTGTTATGCGCAGAGACTGGGGGCTAGGTCGGCGTGCAGTTCGACAGATCTACGGTTCACTACTGGTTGCATGTGCAACCTTTGGTGCCGGAGTTCTGATGGACTGGGCGTCATCTGTCCGTGGATCTCGGCAACTTGGCACGCTTCAGCGTATCATGATGTATGCATGTATACCTGTGTGTCGGACAGTCTCGACTGCCGCCATGCAGGTATTGATGGGTGTTCCCCCTCTTGATCTGGAGGTTGTTCGACGTGGAACAGCCTTCCACATCAGGAGGGGCTTGACGTTGCCTGAATGTTCACTGGTGAATCAGCAAAGTGTGTCTGGGAGAACTCAGCGTTTTGTCGCTGAGCTCCTGGATGACTGTGTCCTGTCTAGATGGCAATCTAGATGGGAACAGTCCGTCGTCGGTAGGGTGACATTCGGGTACATCAGGGATGTCCGTGCTGCCCAAGGAAACCTAGACTTAGATTTTAATCTAAGTTTAGGTTTCCTGATCACGGGACATGGCTCCTTGAACTGGAAGCTTGTCCAGCTTGGGTTAGCCAGAGATGCCTCCTGTCCGTGCTGTGGTGCGGAGCAGGAGGACTGGCTGCACGTATTGGTGTTCTGCCCAAGGTACTCGGATGTCCGAGACCTTGCATCGTTTGGGGTTGTCCTAAACGATGGTACCGCCGACGTCACGGAGTGTTTGTGGGGGAGAGAACGAGTTCGGCGACTGAATGCCTTCGCAAAGGAGGCGTTCAGCCGTCGAACCGCCGTCCGCCGTCAGTTGGATTGAGCGTGGACTTCATGTTGGTGTCTTCACTTACGATTAGGTAGGTAGGTTGCACGGGAGTCGCTTAAGCCCCGGAGAGCTACTGCCTCAGTACTCTCCGAGCGACTATGAGGTAGGCCCCCTAGTGGGAGTATCGTGCTGGCTGTGGTTTCAACGAGAGCGTGGAGTTGCGCATTCAACCGGGCGCCGGGACCCATAGAACGGCAGAGGTATTAGAAAGGCCTCGCATCCAGCAGTATGATTGCCAAGCTTGGAGTGCCAGCTTGGTATAAACTGCTACCTTCAGGGGGCGCTGATTGACGTCAAAAGAATCAATCCGATCGGCCAAATCGAGGCCCGTCTGGTAAGTCTCCACGACAGGAACGAAAGTTAAACCCAGGACTATTCTGTCCCTATCTACTCAGTTGCAGTTGAGCAGCCGAACTGAACAGACGTGTGATTTCAATTCGTTCCGTGCGTTTCGCGATTATCCGTATTTTTTCCCGCTGTTTGATTTGTGAGTGCTCCTGCAACTGTGGTAAGCTGACCACGGGCGTAGAGGTAGTGCGTGCGGCTTGATTCCCCGCTACTTCCGCCAGGCGAGTGCGTTTTTCGCGTTTTTTCGCGTTTTCGCGTGTTTTTCGAGTGTTGAATCCTTTACACCGCGGTAAAGGTGGACGGACGTTGTACTTTCGCGGAGTTGTTAGTGTCGTTCGACGCGCCTTTACGAGACGCGCATTTTGACGGGTCGTTTATTGAAATCGGTAGGACGATTCAGGAGTTATCGCCGAAAGATACTCCCGCGCGGTGTATTTTTCGTGATTTTGGACGTGTCGGCAACGGTACTTGGTACTGTTGTCTGTTATTGAATTATTGTGCTAACCGGTCGTCGCGTTGTGCACATTGCCCGTGACGAACGTTTATACGTGTTGCTACGCGTTGTGCTCGGTGCTTGGACACTTCGGTGCACGTGTACTTTGGTTTTTGGATTTTTGCACTCTTAAGGTGCCCACAGACTTACAGACTCACCGGAGTCTACTCTTAAGGTGCCCACACACCGGAATTGAGATCGGTGCCGGACTTGAGGACCAACTTGTCGTCCAACTTATCGTCCAATTTGTCGTCCAACTTGTCGTCCAACTTGTTGTACGACAGGTTGCACCAACTTGGACTCGTCGGACGACCGATCTGAGGAGTTGAAAATTTGCACAAATTTTTCGAAAATTTTTCTAAGTTTTTTACTTACTTGGAGAAGTTTTCGGGAAATTTTTGGAACTTAGAAAAATTTTGAAAATTATTTTCAAAATTTTTCTAAGTCTTTTGGAAGAAAAATTTTTGAGATTTTTTCCTAAGTATTTTAATATACTTAGGGGACTTCGAGGAATTTCTTGGAATTTTTTATTTGGACCTATATTGCGTTTTGAGGGAACTTATTACCTGTGTCTCGTAAGCGAGTGTTTCGACGATGTCGAAACAGCCGAAACGAGGCAAGTCCGGGGAGAGTGGGGACAACCCCGTGGATGTTGACAAGGCTAAGATGCCGGCCCCAAGTCTGGACGATAGTCCGCTACTGAGGAGGAAAAGTGTGAGGGCCAATCCAAAAGTAGATGACGACGGCGATACTGACAGCACGGTCACTGACTTTATGGATGTCGGGGGGTCTGAGACGGACCCGGACGCTGGACCGTCGAAGGGTACGGCCGCTGGACCGTTGAAGGGTACGGCCAAGCGAACCGGGGGTAAGAAATTGGGTGGGATACCTGGGCACCTTAACATGTGCCGTGAAGAGGTGAAGGCGCTACTCCGGGCGGCGAAGGTTGACGCGGAAGTTGTGCAGGACGTTGTCGACACGATCTCCCGACATGCGGAGGGAATAATTTCCCTCCACGTGCGCGTACAGGGGCAAAATGAAGGGATAAAGTTGGCTCTTCTTTCGCCTGCTATGCGGGCAGACCCGAAGGCCAAGGCCCCTATGGCGCCTCCTGCGCCTCTTGCGCAAGCAGCGTCGTTCGCGACAGTGGCAGCGGCTTTCCCGCCACTGAATGCTCCTGCAGTGAAGCCGAGGGTGGCTAAAAAGCCTGCGGAAACATGGTCCGCTATAGTTAGTAGCCAAGGCAATGGCGCTATGCCTGTTGAACTGGCTACTATGGTAAGGAAGGAGCTGGTTCCTCAGTTGGGTGTCCGAGTGCACCAAGTTGCCACCAGGAAGGATGGCAGCGTAATGATTAGGGTCCCCTCAGAGGCTGAACGGAGTAAGGTCATACAGTCGGTGAAGTTTGGGGAGCGAGGACTCCAGGTGAAGTCTGCCGATAAGCTGGGTCCACAGGTGGAAATTAGGGATGTGGAATGCTGGATCCCCACAGATGAGGTTCTGACGGAGATATACGAACAGAACCTCAAGGACACGGTTGAAAGCCTGGAGGTCTTCAAAAAGAAGATCTCACTAGTGAGCAGACCGACGAAGTTGGGGCCCGGTGCCACCTCGACTGTGGTACTCGAGGCCACGCCTGAGATTGCCGAGGCTCTTGCAGCGCAAGAGAAAGTTTACATTAAATACCTGGCCTGCAACTCCTCCATCAGGGACCCGTTCCCTGTCTGCTGGCGTTGTATAGGGTTTGATCACCTCGCCAAGGACTGCAGAGCAAAGGAAATTGTTTGCAGTCGATGCAGCGGCGATGGCCATAGAGCCAAAGACTGTAGGGCGGAACCGTGCTGTAGGAACTGTACCAACAGGGCACTTCCTGCAGCGCACAGCATACGGTCACCGGCTTGCCCGGTGTATGCGGCTAGGGCGGCGAGGGTAAGTGCAAGACACTAATATGGAAGTCCTCATTGCACAATTGAATTGTGGGCGGGCGGCCTCCGCCATGCATGAGCTTGGGGAAAGGCTCGTGAGTAGCGGAGCGTCAATTGCCATCCTGCAGGAACCCTACATGGTCTGTGACCGTGTGGTGGGCCTGCCCGGTGGCATGAGATCGTTCTCTTCTCAGGGTGATGGTTTGCTGAAAGCGACCGTGGTCGTGTGCGACCCGGCGCTGGATTGTGTACAGGTTGCTGAGATGAGTGGAGAGTGTGGTGTTTGCGTGAATGTGACTGGTCCCTTTGGAAGTATGTACTGTGTGAGTGTGTATTGTCCGCCAAGTAGGGATATTGATCCCTACTTGGCGTATCTGGATGAGGTCCTGCTACTGGCTAGCGGAGCACCACTCATCCTTGGTATGGACGCAAATGGAACATCTGCTCTCTGGCATAGCAAAGTGCGTAGACCATGGTCTACACACCCTCGCGGCCAGAGAGGGGATGCCCTCGCGGAGTGCCTGCTAGCCAATAGCATGATCGTGTTGAATGAACCGTCCTTGTCATATACATTTGACAAGGATGGTACAGGATGCAATGGTGTGAGCGATGTAGATGTGAGTTGTGTGAATGAAGCTGCAATGCAATTTGAGTTTGAATGGCGAATAGTGCCCAGCCTCAACATCAGCGACCACAACCTCATTGAAATTCGTATGAGTTTCGGTGGGGCGGTGGCCGCTGAGGTTGACATGCCTGTGGTACCTAAATGGTACACCAGGTATGCAAACTGGGCACTGTTTGAGACTCGGATCTTGCAGGCTTTTCAATGCCGACCAAGATCCGAGTTTGAGTGCATGGGAATTGAGGAGCAGTGTGCCTTCGTCAATGACTGTCTTAGCGAGGTCAATAATGACATATTTCGGCCTCCACGCATTAGGAGGCGGAGACATGTCCGATGGTGGACCAGGGAGCTGGACGCCAAGAAGTGCGAGGTTGCTCGGCTTCGGAAGCGTTTCCAGCGAGCCAGAGTTCGCAATCATGCAGAGGTAGAACTCCGTGGTGCCGCGTTTAGGCGGGCGAGGAGTGAGTATCACTGCATGATGGCGAAGTGCAAGGAGGACGACTGGAGGCGTTTCGTCAGCTGTTCTTCGGACGACCATTGGGGAAATGCCTACAAATTTTGTAGAGGTAGACGGGCACGTTGTGAAGTGTCAAGCCTCGTCACTGAGGCTGGCACGACACATACGTGGAGGGAGAGCATAGAGGTTCTCATGGATAGTTTCTTTCCTGCGGCTGACCCTGTCGATGCTCTGCTTTGTGAGCGAGTTCCAGATGACGGAGAAATCCCTCCTCTGCAACAAGCAGAGATCGAAGCGAGCATTGCCAGGCTCAGGTGCAGGAAGTCACCCGGTATAGATGGAATGACCGGCCAGATGTGCAAAAGCATGTGGCGGGCCATTCCAGACTACATGAAGATCCTCTATGAATCTTGTTTCCGAGCCCGAACATTCCCCAGGAGTTGGAAAACTGCGCGGATGGTCGTGCTGCTGAAGGGCCCTGATAAGGTCCGAACCGATCCTTCATCCTATCGTGGCATCAGTCTCCTTCCAGTGCTTGGAAAAGTGCTGGAAAGGATACTGGTGGATAGGATGGAGGACCGGATCGGCGATCAGATGTCTGATAGGCAGTACGGTTTCCGCAAGGGAAGATCAGTTGAGGATGCGCTTTTGTTCGTCCAGGAGGCAGTCAGAACCAGTGGTGCCAAACGCGTCCTTGGAATCTTTGTGGATTTCAAGGGGGCGTTTGACAACTTGCTGTGGAGTGCCGTCTTGCACAAGCTCGAGGCAGCTGGCTGTCCGGAAATAGCTCTATGGAAGAGCTATTTCTCGGACAGAGAGTCCCTGGTCGTGGGTGTGGAAGACCTCGTTAGGAAGTCAGCGATGCGGGGATGTCCGCAGGGCTCCATCGTTGGTCCATTTATATGGAATTTTATGATGGATGACCTGCTGGCATCTTTGCAGCCCCTGGTGAAGTGCTGCGCATACGCCGATGATCTTCTCCTCCTAGTGGAGGGAGAAACGCGGCTGGCGCTTGAGGAGAAGGGCTCTCAACTCATGGAAATTGTCCATGGGTGGGGAGCCCGGGTGGGCGTTGAAGTGTCAACCCGGAAAACGACGATAATGATGCTGAAAAGCATATTATCGTCGAGCCGGCCCCCGATAGTTCGGATGGGTAGAGACTCTCTCAAGTATCGGAAGCAAGTCCGGTACTTGGGAGTGTCTTACGGTGAACGGTTGACACTTCAGCCCCACTTTGAGGGGCTGAAGGCACGCTTGCTCTGTTTAGTGGGTATGCTGAGGCGTGTTATGCGCAGAGACTGGGGGCTAGGTCGGCGTGCAGTTCGACAGATCTACGGTTCACTACTGGTTGCATGTGCAACCTTTGGTGCCGGAGTTCTGATGGACTGGGCGTCATCTGTCCGTGGATCTCGGCAACTTGGCACGCTTCAGCGTATCATGATGTATGCATGTATACCTGTGTGTCGGACAGTCTCGACTGCCGCCATGCAGGTATTGATGGGTGTTCCCCCTCTTGATCTGGAGGTTGTTCGACGTGGAACAGCCTTCCACATCAGGAGGGGCTTGACGTTGCCTGAATGTTCACTGGTGAATCAGCAAAGTGTGTCTGGGAGAACTCAGCGTTCTGTCGCTGAGCTCCTGGATGACTGTGTCCTGTCTAGATGGCAATCTAGATGGGAACAGTCCGTCGTCGGTAGGGTGACATTCGGGTACATCAGGGATGTCCGTGCTGCCCAAGGAAACCTAGACTTAGATTTTAATCTAAGTTTAGGTTTCCTGATCACGGGACATGGCTCCTTGAACTGGAAGCTTGTCCAGCTTGGGTTAGCCAGAGATGCCTCCTGTCCGTGCTGTGGTGCGGAGCAGGAGGACTGGCTGCACGTATTGGTGTTCTGCCCAAGGTACTCGGATGTCCGAGACCTGGCATCGTTTGGGGTTGTCCTAAACGATGGTACCGCCGACGTCACGGAGTGTTTGTGGGGGAGAGAACGAGTTCGGCGACTGAATGCCTTCGCGAAGGAGGCGTTCAGCCGTCGAACCGCCGTCCGCCGTCAGTTGGATTGAGCGTGGACTTCATGTTGGTGTCTTCACTTACGATTAGGTAGGTAGGTTGCACGGGAGTCGCTTAAGCCCCGGAGAGCTACTGCCTCAGTACTCTCCGAGCGACTATGAGGTAGGCCCCCTAGTGGGAGTATCGTGCTGGCTGTGGTTTCAACGAGAGCGTGGAGTTGCGCATTCAACCGGGCGCCGGGACCCATAGAACGGCAGAGGTATTAGAAAGGCCTCGCATCCAGCAGTATGATTGCCAAGCTTGGAGTGCCAGCTTGGTATAAACTGCTACCTTCAGGGGGCGCTGATTGACGTCAAAAGAATCAATCCGATCGGCCAAATCGAGGCCCGTCTGGTAAGTCTCCACGACAGGAACGGACGTTAAACCCAGGACTATTCTGTCCCTATCTACTCAGTTGCAATCTAGCAGCCGAACTGTTTGGACGTGCCATCGCGGTAATTCCCTTCGAGTGTTCTACTTTCGTTCGTTTGCTAGTTTACAACTGTGGTAAGTTGACCACGTGTGCGTCGAGGTAGTGTGTGAGGTGTAATTCCCCGCTACTTCCGCCAAGGAGTTTGTGCGACTTCGCGTTTTCGCGTTTTTCGTGTTTTTATATGCAATTTTGCGATTTTTTGCGAGTGAAATTGCTTCATACCGCCTTTGAGGTGGGCGGACGTTTGATTATCGCCGCGTTTTTGGTGTCGCTGGATGCGCTGTCGACAGACGCGCATTTTGGTATATGAACAGTGGAAATCGGTTGGAAAACGTGGATTCTGTGCGCGAAAGACACATTCGCGAGGTACAATTTCACGCGTTCACGTAGTGTCGGCAACGGTACTTGGTACTGTTGTTTGTTTACAACATTTTGAACCGGTCGTCGGGTCGTTTTGCACGGTGGTCGAGTGCACGTGCACTTGGCACTTGTGTTGTGTATTGCTGAGTGCTGGCAGACGTAGTGTGTGTGTGGGAGTAGCCACCTGTGAGTTGGAGGGTGGCAACATATTGTTGCTGCTCACTGCCCAGCGTCGCTGCTTTGCTGCCGCTGCCCGCTGCCAGCAATCTGTTTCGGCGATTTTCGCTGCTTGGACATTGTTTTTTGCTGTTTCGCTGCTTTGCTGCCGCTGCCGCTGCTTTGCTGCCCGGCAGCGCTGCTTCGCTGCTTTGACGTTTTTCGCTTTTATGCGTTTTTTGGACGTTTTGTAACGTTTTGGGTGAGTGAAAATTTTTTCGAAAGTTTTTCGAAAAATTTTTCTAAGTCCTCGATACTTAGAAAAGTTTTCGAAAAATTTTTCTAAGTCCTTTTTACAAAATTTTCAAATTTTTCTAAGTATTTCTAATATACTTGGAAAATTTATGGAAGTTTGTCTTTATAAGTATTTTAAATATTATATTGCGTATTGAGGGAAGTTATTACCTTTTGTGTTTCGTGAGCGAGTCTTTCGACGATGTCGAGAGAATTGAAACGAAACAAGCCTGGTGGGGACTACCCCGCGGATGTGGACAAGGCTAAGATGCCGGCCCCAAGTCTGGAGGATAGTCCGATACTGAGGAGGAAGGGTCCGAAGTCCAATCCTAGAGTAGACGACACCGATACGGACGGCACGGTCACGGATGTTATGGATGTCGTGGGTTCTGAGACGGAACCGGAAGCTGGACCGTCGAAAGGAACGGGTAAGAGGAAGGGGGGTCCCAAAATAGGGGGTGTGAATGGACACCTGGAGCTGTGCTGTGGAGAAGTTGAGGAGATACTTCGGGCGGCGAAGGTAGACGCCGAGGTAATATTGGCAGTCAATAAAGTGATTAACCGCCACGGAAAAGGGATAATCTCACTCCATGACAGGGTTAAAGGGGAAAATGACGGAATAAAGATGGCCCTTCGATCGCCTGCTCTTAGAGTAGACCCGAAGGCCAAGGTCCCTATGGCGCCTCCTCCGCATCTTGCGCAAGTAGCGTCGTACGCAGCGATGCCAGCGGCCTTCCCGAGGCTTGCTGCACCAGCGGCTAAAATGCGACCGGCAAGGAAACCGGCGGAAACGTGGGCTGCCGTAGTAAGCAGCCAAGGTGAGGGTGCGCCCCCTCCTGAGCTCGCTGCGATGGTGAAGCGCGATGTGGTGCCGACGCTGGGTGTCAGGGTACACCAGGTCACCGCGAGACGGGATGGCAGTGTGACCATTAGGTTTCCTTCGGAGGCTGAGAGGCAGACTGTACTGCAGTCGGCGAAGTTCGTGGAGCGGGGACTCCAGGTTAAGACCGCGGATAAGCTGGGGCCCCAAGTTGAACTGAGGGATGTCAATTGCTGCATCCCCACGGACGAACTCATGCAGGAAATATATGAGAAGAACCTGGTAGGTAAAGTGGCTAGCTATGAGGCATACAAAAAGAAAATAGTGGTCCTTAGCAGACCGATTAAAGCTGGACCTGATGCCACCGCGAATGTGGTGCTGGAGACAACACCAGAGATAGCTGAGGCCCTGGTGTCGCAAGATAGGGTCTACATGAAGTGGTTCGCCTGCAGGGCCTTCCTTAGGGACCCATTCCCGGTGTGTTGGCGGTGTGTCGGATTCGACCATCTCGCCAAATCTTGCAGAGCCAAAGAGATTATCTGTAGTCGTTGCAGTGGGGAGGGACATAGGGCCAGAGACTGCAAGGACGAACCACACTGCAGGAACTGTGCCTACAGGGGACTTCCTGCAGCCCATGGCATAAGGTCGCCGATTTGCCCGGTGTATGCGGCAAAGGCGGCGAGTGCTAGTGCAAGACACTAATATGGATGTCCTCATAACACAATTGAATTGTGGGCGGGCGGTCTCCGCTATGCATGAGCTTGGGGAAAGACTTGTGAATAGCGGAGCGTCGATTGCCATCCTGCAGGAACCCTACATGGTCGGCGACCGTGTGGTGGGCCTGCCGGGTGACATGAGATCGTTTTCTTCACAGGGTGATGGTATGTTGAGAGCGGCCGTGGTTGTGTGCGACCCGGTGCTGCAGTGTGTCCAGATTGGTAGTATGAGTGGTGAGTATGGAGTATGCGTGAATGTGACTGCCCCTTGGGGCAGTCTGTACTGTGTGAGTGTTTACTGTCCGCCAAGTAGGGATATTGATCCCTACTTGGCGTATCTGGATGAGGTCCTGCTACTGGCTAGCGGAGCACCACTCATCCTTGGTATGGACGCAAATGGAACATCTGCTCTCTGGCACAGCAAAGTGCGTAGACCATGGTCTACACACCCTCGCGACCAGAGAGGAGATGCCC
Source organism: Microchrysa polita (assembly GCA_949715475.1). Classification (NCBI taxonomy): domain Eukaryota; kingdom Metazoa; phylum Arthropoda; class Insecta; order Diptera; family Stratiomyidae; genus Microchrysa; species Microchrysa polita. The sequence goes on from CATIXY010000003.1 coordinate 478,376, forward strand.
TCGCGGAGTGCCTGCTAGCCAATAGCATGATCGTGCTGAACGAACCGTCTTTGTCATACACGTATGACAAGGACGGTACAGGATGCAATGGTGTGAGTGATATTGATGTCAGTTGTGTGAATGAAGCTGCGATGCAGTATGAGTATGAATGGAAAATAGTGCCCGGCCTCAACATCAGCGACCACAACCTCATTGAAATTCGTATGAGTTTCGGTGGGGCGGTGGCCGCTGGGGTTGACATGCCTGTGGTACCTAAATGGTACACCAGGCATGCAAACTGGGCACTGTTTGAGACTCGGATCTTGCAGGCTTTTCAATGCCGGTCAAGATCCGAGTTTGAGTGCATGAGAATTGAGGAGCAGTGTGCCTTTGTCAATGACTGTTTGAATGAGGTCAACAACGACATGTTTCGGCCCCCTCGCACGAGGAGGCGGAACCATGTCCGATGGTGGACCAGGGAGCTGGATGCCAAGAAGCGCGAGGTAGCTCGGCTTCGGAAGCGTTTTCAGCGAGCCAGAGTTTGCCATCATGCAGACGTAGACCACCATGGTGTCGCGTTTAGGCGAGCGAGGAGTGAATACCACTGCATGATGGCAAAGTGCAAGGAGGATGACTGGAGGCGATTTGTCAGCAGTTCTTCGGAAGACCCTTGGGGAAATGCCTACAGATTCTGTAGAGGTAGACGGGCACGTTGTGAAGTGTCTAGTCTCATTACTGAGACTGGCACAACACATACGTGGAAGGAGAGCATTGAGGTTCTCATGGACAGTTTCTTTCCTGCAGCTGACCCTGTCGATGCTTTGCTTTGTGAGCGAGTTGCAGACGATGGAGAAATTCCTCCTCTGCAACTAGCAGAGATCGAAGCGAGCATCGCCAGGCTCAGGTGCAAGAAGTCACCGGGAATCGATGGAATGACCGGCCAGATGTGTAAAAGCATGTGGCGGGCCGTTCCAGAGTACATGAAGAGCCTCTTTGAATCTTGCTTCCGAGCCCGTACTTTCCCCAGGAGTTGGAAAACCGCGCGGATGGTTGTGCTGCTGAAAGGCCCTGATAAAGTCCGAACCGATCCTTCATCCTATCGAGGCATCAGTCTCCTTCCAGTGCTTGGAAAAGTGCTGGAAAGGATACTGGTGGATAGGATGGAGGACCGGATTGGAGATCGGGTGTCGGACAGACAGTACGGCTTTCGTAAGGGAAGATCTGTTGAGGACGCGCTTCTGTTTGTCCAGGAGGCAGTTAGGACCAGTGGTGCCAAACGAGTCCTTGGAATCTTTGTTGATTTCAAGGGGGCGTTTGACAACCTGCTGTGGAGTGCCGTCTTGCACAAGCTCGAGGCAGCTGGCTGCCCGGAGATAGCTCTATGGAAGAGCTATTTTTCGGACAGAGTGTCCTTGGTGGTAGGAAATGATGACCTCATTCAGAAGTCTGCGATGCGAGGATGCCCGCAGGGCTCCATCGTTGGTCCATTCGTATGGAATTTTATGATGGATGACCTGCTGGCATCCTTGCAGCCCCTGGTGAAGTGTTGCGCCTACGCCGACGATCTTCTCCTCCTAGTGGAGGGAGAGACGCGGCTGGCGCTTGAGGAGAAGGGCTCCCAACTCATGGAAATTGTCCATGGGTGGGGAGCCCGGGTTGGCGTTGAAGTGTCAACCCGGAAAACGACGATAATGATGCTGAAAAGCACATTATCGTCGAGCCGGCCCCCGATAGTTCGGATGGGTAGAGACTCTCTCAAGTATCGGAAGCAAGTCCGGTACTTGGGAGTGTCTTACGGTGAACGGTTGACACTTCAACCCCACTTTGAGGGGCTGAAGGCACGCTTGCTGTGTTTGGTAGGTATGCTGAAGCGTGTCATGCGCAGAGACTGGGGACTAGGTCGGCGTGCAGTCCGCCAGATCTACGGTTCACTACTGGTTGCATGTGCAACTTTTGGTGCCGCAGTTCTGATGGACTGGGCGTCATCTGTCCGTGGATCTCGGCAACTTGGCACGCTTCAGCGTATTATGATGTATGCGTGTATACCTGTGTGTCGGACAGTTTCGACTGCCGCCATGCAGGTATTGATGGGTGTTCCCCCTCTTGATCTGGAGGTTGTTCGACGTGGAACAGCCTTCCACATCAGGAGGGGGTTGTCGTTGCCTGAATGTTCGCATGTGAGTGATCAAAGTGTGTCCGGGAGAACTCAGCGTTCTGTCGCTGAGCTCCTGGATGACTGTGTCCTGTCTAGATGGCAATCTAGATGGGAACAGTCCGTCGTCGGTAGGGTGACATTCGAGTACATCAAGGATGTCCGTGCTGCCCGAGGAAACCTAGACTTAGACTTTAATCTAAGTCTAGGTTTCCTGATCACGGGACACGGCTCCTTGAACTGGAAGCTTGTCCAGCTTGGGTTAGCCAGAGATGCCTCCTGTCCGTGCTGCGGTGCGGATGAGGAGGACTGGCTGCACGTGTTGGTGCTCTGCCCAAGGTACTCGGATGTCCGAGACCTGCAATCGTTTGGGATTGTCCTGAATAATGGTGCCGTCGACGTCACGGAGTGTTTGTGGGGAAGGGAACGAGTTCGACGACTGAATGCCTTCGCTAAGGAGGCTTTCAGCCGTCGGGCCGCCGACCGCCGACGGTTGGATTGAGCGTTGGAATCCATAGTGGTGTCTTGTACTAGCGGTAGGTAGGTAGGTGCACGGGAGTCACTAAAGCCCCAGGGAGATACTGCCTTCAGTACTCCCTGCAGTGACAAAGAGGTTGGCCCCCTAGTGGGAGTATCGTGCTGGCTGTGGTTTCGCGAATAGCGTGGAGTTGCGCTTATCAACCGGGTGCCGGGACCCTAGAACGGCAGAGGCAGCCCTCGCATCTAGCAGTATGTTACTGTTACCTCCACACTGCTGGAGTGGGCGCCTGATTGACGTCACAAATTCAATCCGTTGGCCTATTCGCGGCCCGTCTGGTAAGTCTCCACGACAGGTACGGACGTTAAACCCCCTAGGATATATGTCCCTATCTACTCAGTTGCAGTTGAGCACTCGGTGTGTACGGTCGTGTTATTCGATAGCTGTCTCGCGCGTGTTTTCGTTTTGATAGTCGTTAGCTCGTTTTGCTCCTGCAACTTGGTGGTAGTGCTGGTTGATTAAGTTCCCCGCTGCCACCGCTTGAAAGTCGCGGTTTTTCGCGTTTTTTCGCGGTTTTTCGCGTGTTTTTGACAGTTGGTACGTTTTGGACAGTGCAAAAACCTTTACATCGTGGTAAAGGTTGACGGACGTCATTGGATCGCAGTGTTTGTGGTCTTGTTGGACGCGCCCCAGTGTGACGCGTATTTTGAGGGGTCATCCTCCAAAATCCGTCGCGGTTTTTCGCGTGTTTTGTTGACATTTTCGGTTTTTGACAGTGTAAAACTTTTACACTGCCGTAAAGGTGGACGGACGTCATCGGATCCCATCGTGTGTGGTCTTGTTGGACGCGCCCCAGTGAGACGCGTGTTTTGAGGGGTCAACCTTCAAAATCCGTCGTGATTTACGCGAGTTACGCGCGAAAGATTCTTTCGCGTTGTACGATTTGTGCGAAGTTGGACGTGTCGGCAACTGTAAATGATACGGTTGCTTGTTGACAACGATATTTGTGCTTGCGTTGTGTGCATTTTCGGTGAGTACGATTTTTGCTTGTTGCTACCCGGTGTTTGTGCACTCAGTGCACGTGGACTCGTGTATATCGCTGCTAAAGTTGGACAACGACCGGTCGTCCAACCAGTCGTCCAACTTGTCGTCCAACTTATCGTCCAACTTGTCGTCCAACTTGTTGTACGACAGGTTGCACCAACTTTTTGGACTTTTGAGGCGATTGGTTGAACGACTTGGAGTTTTTCAACTTTTTCGAGTGATCTGAGTGAGTCATGAGCACTATGGCCCGCGGCTCGGGAAAAAAGTCGAAGACAGAGACGGCTCCGAGTGACGTTGTGGATGTTGATAGTCCTCCGCCGAGGAGGAAGGAGGCGGTTGCTAGGCCAGATGGTGATGAAAGTACGACTGACCCCTCTGAGGACATGCCCTTGGTGAGTAGCGTTGCGACTGAAGCTGGTGGTGCTGCAAGGAAGTTGGACTCGGGTAAGAGTCAGGAAGAATCGAATAAGGTTAGTGGTTTTGTGCAGGAAGAATCGAATAAGGTTAGTGGTTTTGTGGCTGAAGAGATTGTGAAGTTGAAGGAGGTCAGAGCCGGTATTGAGTCGGTTCTTAGTAGCGAAAATGTTGGACTGGATGCTGCTTTAAAGGTAAGCAGGATTATCGCTATGGCTGAGGAAACGATTATTCGCCTGATAGCAACAAATGCAGTTTTGAGTGGGGAAAACAATATCCTCAGGGGCCTCGTTCGGTCACCGGTAGAGAATCTGAATGAACGGGCGGCACCTGCTGCCAAGACTACGAAGCCGGAAACTCCGAAGGTGAAAGTGATGTCGGCGTTAGAAAAAGCTGGAGCTCTTGTAGGTCTCAAAGTTGCGCCTTGTCAGCCAAGGGAAACGTGGTCGGTGGTTGTTAAGGGTGGGGACTACTCCCCAATGGAAATTGAAAAGATAGTCCATGCGAAAATCATGACGAAGATGACTGATGTAAGATTGCATCATGTTGCCCCTCGGAGAGGTGGTGGGTTAGAAATCAGGCTTCCCTCAAGAGATGAAACGAAGGACTTTTTGAAGAAGGGAAATTTTAAGGAGTTTGGCCTTGAAGCTGAAAGACTGCGTAAATGGCCGCAGATGGTGCTGAAGAACGTGCATTGTCATATACCGTCCAGTAAGATACTGGACGAAATATATGACAATAACATGCACGAAAATGTTCCTGATGAGATCTATTACAAGAAGAATATCAGGGTAGTTAGTCGTCCTATAAAACAGGGCCCTGACGCTACGGCGGACGTGGTCCTGGAGGGATCGCCATTGTTGGTAGAGAGGATGGTTGTGCAGGAACGAATTTATGTAGAAAGCCATGCATATCGAGTGATGCTTCGGGAGCCGTTCCCAGTATGTTGGCGATGTGTGGGATTCGATCACATCGCGAAAAACTGCAAGTCCACTGAGATCGTCTGCAGACATTGCAGTGGTGAGGGGCACCGTGCCCGTTCCTGTCGAAATGATCAGCATTGCCGTAACTGTGCGGCAAGAGGACTGGCTGCTGACCACGAAATGTTGTCCCTGGACTGCCCTGTGTACATGGGGAGAGTTAAACGTATACAAGCGAGGCACTAGGTGATGGCTCGGTATGGCGATGCTATTATGTAGCGTCTCCCTATACCTAGGTATTGCTCTGTTGACATCTCCATTGCATGGTGGGTAGACTGGTGCTACCCACTTATGTGACCTTGGAGATGGTGTATGCTAGGATGTATGTATGAGATGAGTGGATGAGATGAGTGGATGAGATGAAGGGATGTGAATGTAAGTATGTCTTACCTCTGATTGATTGCTGTAGGTTAGTTTTTAATGTTAGGTGCACGGGTGTCGTGTAAGCCCCGGGGAATCACTGCCTTCAGTGACCCTCGTACGACAAAGAGGTTGGCCCCCTAGTGGGAGTATCGTGCTGGCTGTGGTTTCGCGAATAGCGTGGAGTTGCGCTCTATTCAACCGGGTGCCGGGACCCTAGAACGGCAGAGGCAGCCCTCGCATCTAGCAGTATGTTACTGTTACCTCCACACTGCTGGAGTGGGCGCCTGATTGACGTCACAAATTCAATCCGTTGGCCTATTCGCGGCCCGTCTGGTAAGTCTCCACGACAGGTACGGACGTTAAACCCCCTAGGATATATATGTCCCTATCTACTCAGTTGCAGTTGAGCAGCCGAACTGAACAGACGTGTGATTTCAATTCGTTCCGTGCGTTTCGCGATTATCCGTATTTTTTCCCGCTGTTTGATTTGTGAGTGCTCCTGCAACTGTGGTAAGCTGACCACGGGCGTAGAGGTAGTGCGTGCGGCTTGATTCCCCGCTACTTCCGCCAGGCGAGTGCGTTTTTCGCGTTTTTTCGCGTTTTCGCGTGTTTTTCGAGTGTTGAATCCTTTACACCGCGGTAAAGGTGGACGGACGTTGTACTTTCGCGGAGTTGTTAGTGTCGTTCGACGCGCCTTTACGAGACGCGCATTTTGACGGGTCGTTTATTGAAATCGGTAGGACGATTCAGGAGTTATCGCCGAAAGATACTCCCGCGCGGTGTATTTTTCGTGATTTTGGACGTGTCGGCAACGGTACTTGGTACTGTTGTCTGTTATTGAATTATTGTGCTAACCGGTCGTCGCGTTGTGCACATTGCCCGTGCCGAACGTTTATACGTGTTGCTACGCGTTGTGCTCGGTGCTTGGACACTTCGGTGCACGTGTACTTTGGTTTTTGGATTTTTGCACTCTTAAGGTGCCCACAGACTTACAGACTCACCGGAGTCTACTCTTAAGGTGCCCACACACCGGAATTGAGATCGGTGCCGGACTTGAGGACCAACTTGTCGTCCAACTTATCGTCCAATTTGTCGTCCAACTTGTCGTCCAACTTGTTGTACGACAGGTTGCACCAACTTGGACTCGTCGGACGACCGATCTGAGTAAGTTGAAAATTTGCACAAATTTTTCGAAAATTTTTCTAAGTTTTTTACTTACTTGGAGAAGTTTTTCGGGAAATTTTTTCTAAGTTCTCAGAACTTAGAAAAATTTTGAAATTTTTGGAACTTTTCAAAAAATTTTCAAAATTTTTCTAAGTATTTTGGAAGAACAATTTTTGAGATTTTTTCCTAAGTATTTTAATATACTTAGGGGACTTCGAGGAATTTCTTGGAATTTTTTATTTGGACCTATATTGCGTTTTGAGGGAACTTATTACCTGTGTCTCGTAAGCGAGTGTTTCGACGATGTCGAAACAGCCGAAACGAGGCAAGTCCGGGGAGAGTGGGGACAACCCCGTGGATGTTGACAAGGCTAAGATGCCGGCCCCAAGTCTGGAAGATAGTCCGCTACTGAGGAGGAAAAGTGTGAGGGCCAATCCAAAAGTAGATGACGACGGCGATACTGACAGCACGGTCACTGACTTTATGGATGTTGGGGGGTCTGAGACGGACCCGGACGCTGGACCGTCGAAGGGTACGGCCGCTGGACCGTTGAAGGGTACGGCCAAGCGAACCGGGGGGAAGAAATTGGGTGGGATACCTGGGCACCTTAACATGTGCCGTGAAGAGGTGAAGGCGCTACTCCGGGCGGCGAAGGTTGACGCGGAAGTTGTGCAGGACGTTATTGACACGATCTCCCGACATGCGGAGGGAATAATTTCCCTTCACGTGCGCGTACAGGGGCAAAATGAAGGGATAAAGTTGGCTCTTCTTTCGCCTGCTATGCGGGCAGACCCGAAGGCCAAGGCCCCTATGGCGCCTCCTGCGCCTCTTGCGCAAGCAGCGTCGTTCGCGACAGTGGCAGCGGCTTTCCCGCCACTGAATGCTCCTGCAGTGAAGCCGAGGGTGGCTAAAAAGCCTGCGGAAACATGGTCCGCTATAGTTAGTAGCCAAGGCAATGGCGCTATGCCTGTTGAAATGGCTACTATGGTAAGGAAGGAGCTGGTTCCTCAGTTGGGTGTCCGAGTGCACCAAGTTGCCACCAGGAAGGATGGCAGCGTAATGATTAGGGTCCCCTCAGAGGCTGAACGGATTAAGGTCATGCAGTCGGTGAAGTTTGGGAAGCGAGGACTCCAGGTGAAGTCTGCCGATAAGCTGGGTCCACAGGTGGAAATTAGGGATGTGGAATGCTGGATCCCCACAGATGAGGTTCTGACGGAGATTTACGAACAGAACCTCAAGGACACGGTTGAAAGCCTGGAGGTCTTCAAAAAGAAGATCTCACTAGTGAGCAGACCGACGAAGTTGGGGCCCGGTGCCACCTCGACTGTGGTACTCGAGGCCACGCCTGAGATTGCCGAGGCTCTTGCAGCGCAGGAGAAAGTTTACATCAAATACCTGGCCTGCAACTCCTCCATCAGGGACCCGTTCCCTGTCTGCTGGCGTTGCATAGGGTTTGATCACCTCGCCAAGGACTGCAGAGCAAAGGAAATTGTTTGCAGTCGATGCAGCGGCGATGGCCATAGAGCCAAAGACTGTAGGGCGGAACCGTGCTGTAGGAACTGTACCAACAGGGCACTTCCCGCAGCGCACAGCATACGGTCACCGGCTTGCCCGGTGTATGCGGCTAGGGCGGCGAGGGTAAGTGCAAGACACTAATATGGAAGTCCTCATTGCACAATTGAATTGTGGGCGGGCGGCCTCCGCCATGCATGAGCTTGGGGAAAGGCTCGTGAGTAGCGGAGCGTCAATTGCCATCCTGCAGGAACCCTACATGGTCGGTGACCGTGTGGTGGGCCTGCCCGGTGGCATGAGATCGTTCTCTTCTCAGGGTGATGGTTTGCTGAAAGCGACCGTGGTCGTGTGCGACCCGGCGCTGGATTGTGTACAGGTTGCTGAGATGAGTGGAGAGTGTGGTGTTTGCGTGAATGTGACTGGTCCCTTTGGAAGTATGTACTGTGTGAGTGTGTATTGTCCGCCAAGTAGGGATATTGATCCCTACTTGGCGTATCTGGATGAGGTCCTGCTACTGGCTAGCGGAGCACCACTCATCCTTGGTATGGACGCAAATGGAACATCTGCTCTCTGGCATAGCAAAGTGCGTAGACCATGGTCTACACACCCTCGCGGCCAGAGAGGGGATGCCCTCGCGGAGTGCCTGCTAGCCAATAGCATGATCGTGTTGAATGAACCGTCCTTGTCATATACATTTGACAAGGATGGTACAGGATGCAATGGTGTGAGCGATGTAGATGTGAGTTGTGTGAATGAAGCTGCAATGCAATTTGAGTTTGAATGGCGAATAGTGCCCAGCCTCAACATCAGCGACCACAACCTCATTGAAATTCGTATGAGTTTCGGTGGGGCGGTGGCCGCTGAGGTTGACATGCCTGTGGTACCTAAATGGTACACCAGGTATGCAAACTGGGCACTGTTTGAGACTCGGATCTTGCAGGCTTTTCAATGCCGACCAAGATCCGAGTTTGAGTGCATGGGAATTGAGGAGCAGTGTGCCTTCGTCAATGACTGTCTTAGCGAGGTCAATAATGACATA